>BLSH010257402.1:869075-899735 GCA_018402905.1 Glandirana rugosa | reverse complement strand
TTGTCCAATAAAGAGTGTGGGTCGTATACGTATGGTGTTTAATGTGGGGTTTTGTGTAAGATGATGAGGAGGACTCATACGGCTATGGTGTACACACTGTGAAAATGTGTCGGACCGGTGTATGTCTTCGGGTTGTACCTTGTGGAAAAAATGACATGTTCAAAAGACTCACTATGCCTCCTAGAATATACGTTGGGGTGTTAGCTTTCCAAAATGGGGTCATTTTTTGGCATTTCCATTGTCCTAGTGCTCCAGGACCTTCAAAAGTGCAAGAGGTAGTCACGAAATTATGTGTGTAATTTATGCTCCTAGAACGCCTGATGGTGCTCCCTGCATGTTGGGCTTCTGTATGTGGCCAGGCTGTGTAAAAGTGTCACACATGTGGTATCGGCATACTCAGGAGGAGTAGTAGAATGTGTTTTGGGGTGTAATTTGTGGTATGCATATGCTGGGTGTGAGAAATAACCTGTTAACATATGACAATTTTGTGAAAAAAAAAACAAAAAAAAAAAAAAACTTCATTTTGCAAAGAATTGTGGGAAAAAAAATACAACTTAAAAAAATTCACCATGCCTCTTACTAAATACCTTGGAATGTCTACTTTCCAAAAAGGGGTCATTTGGGGGGTATTTGTACTTTCCTGGCTTGTTAGGGTCTCAAGAAATGAGATAGGTGGTCAGTACATCAGGTGTGATCAATTTTCAGTGATTGGCACCATAGCTTGTAGACTCTATAACTTTCACGAAGACCAAATAATATACACAAATTTGTTTTTTCTTTACCAAAGAAATATAGCAGTATAAATTTTGGCCAAAATTTATGAAGAAAAATTACTAATTTGCAAAATTTTATAACAGAAACAAAGAAAAATTTTTTTTTTTACAAAATTTTCGGTCTTTTTTTAATTATAGCGCAAAAAATAAAAAACCCAATGGTGATTAAATACCACCAAAAGAAAGCTCTATTTGTGTGCAAAAAAGGATGCAAATTTCATATGGGTACAATGTTGCATGACTGAGTAATTGTCATTCAAAATGTGAGAGCACTGAAAGCTGAAAATTGGTCTGGTTAGGAAGGGGGTTTAAGTGCCCAGTGGTCAAGTGGTTAAAGGGGTTGTAAAGTCTGGAGGTTTTTCACCTTAATGCATTAAGGTGAAAAACCTCCTGTGATGCAGCCGCCCCCCAGAGCCTTCCCTTATACTTACCCGAGTCAGATCTTTCCAGCACCAGGGACAAGCAGACCCGCTCCAGCCAGTGTCTCGGGTCCTGATTGGCTCCCGCTGCTGTCAATCAAATCCAATGACATGGGAGCTGAGGGTCGGGCCAAGTCCTGCTGTCCGCGTCAATGGACGCAGCAGCAGGACATGGGAACGCACGGGTGCCCCAAGGGAGAGCGCTTCCCTGTTAGGGCACTCGATGCGGGGAGGAGCTAGGAGCGGCGCTGATGGACCCCACAAGAGGAGGATCAGGGCCACTCTGTGCAAAACCGCCGCACAGAGGAGGCAAGTATGACATGTTTGTTATTTTTTTTTAAAAAGCGAACCTTTACAACCACTTTAACATGAGTTTGAATGTGATTGCTTAATTCTCAGCTACATCCCGTTATAAGAGGGGCTTCACACTTATGCAACCACATTATTTTAGTTTTTTATTTTTACTTCCCCCCCCCCCCCCACTAAAAGTTTTCAGTTTGTTTTTCAACTGAGTTGTACAGTTTTTAGATCACATTAAAAAAAAAAAAGTTGTGAAATGATTTATCTTTGTCTAATTTTTTTTTTACATCACAGAAACCTGACATTTTAACAGGGGCGCGTAGAGACTTTTTATATCCATTGTACGAGTTAATAGTTGTAATGATAGAATTCTGTATATGTCATGTGCCTTTATCTTTTTTCCACATTCACATGCCGACCAAGCGTTATAACAAATGTGTCAGTTACAGGGGCTGTGACAAACCATTTACCAATGACAGAGGTGCTTAAAATGATCACAACTTTGATTCATATGGTTTAAACTTTTTTTTCCAATGCAAAAGACAAATAAACTGTTGCTGTATCTGCTTCAAAACTGTTAGCTGGAGTTCAATTTTCTCTTATTTAAACGGGAAGTAATGCTAAAGCTTTTTTGGCCATGCTTCTCTTCTGGGTCACAGGAGGTATGTGCTTACTTGTGCCCTCCTGTGACCCAGAATCAGCCAACAGTGGGCTCAAGTCCAATGTTGGCTGATTGTAAAGAGCCGCTCTAGGATCTGGAAGAATCCCAACCGTATTGTTGGGATCCACCTGGATGTCTGATCATCAGCTGACTCAGCCTCTCAACGTGCCGCTGAGTGCCTGAGATAGCTGCTTTCGCCCCCTCTCCAGTGAGTGCTGGAGGGGCAGAGCAGAGAGCGGTGATTGACAGTCACCGTTCTCTGCTTCGGGAAAACAAGGAACTGAGGGATCAGTAGCCACGTGATTGCTCAGTTCTTGGGCTTAGAGCCAGACCGATGCTGCAGCATGGAAATGAGTATTATGTATTTTTATTTTTAACCCCCAAACTGCTCCTTTAATAGGAGAAAAAAAAATAATTGCAGCTTACCAATTCTTAATTGTGGTAGCTGCATTCTTTTTTTTTTTTTTGGAAGGGGGGGGGGTGTGGTTCCCTTATTTTCAGCAAATGGTCTGGTCAGTAAGTCTGTTTTTAAACATATTTTAACAGACCAAGCTTTCCAGAAAAAGTAACAGTTGAGGGTTGAGACAAACCATTTACCACTGTGAGGGGTGCTTAGGATGATCAGCTTCTATTCATTTATGTAAACACTGTAGTGTGATTTTACTGCAAACTGAACAGCGTTGTCACTGTTACATGAAGGGAAAAAAAAAAAAAGATTTCCTGGGATGATCAACAGAAAAAAAACATGTTACAGGTGGGATTTAGTAAAACAAAGACCGCTGTGTTAAAGTGGAACTATTAATAAAAAAAAAAAAATTTCCTTCATTTTGGATAGAGTAAGGGAGGGCCATAACCCCGTCAGAATTTTTCACCATCTGTGTCCCATTGCGGAGATTTCCATTCACTTCCTGTCCCATAGCCAAACAGGAAGAGGCAATTCCTGCAAATTAAGGGAATTCCTCAGGGACCCCCAGGTCTCCCCATTGGAGATTTCCCCTCTATTACTTTTCTGGGGACAACTCAAAATTGGGATTTTCTTTTAGCTTCACTTTCAATGATAATGGTAAACAGGACAAGAGAGAGGGTGAATCTACCTAGGGCCTCATGTACACTGCTGCTGGTAAACGGACGTTTAGGAGCAGTTGGGCGTTTTTTTTCAGCTGCCCCTGAACTCTACTCTATGTTATCTTATCAGTACATGTACACAGGGTCATTTATGGTGGTTTCTAGGCAGTTGAGTTTAGAGGCTTTTTTTTGGAACCCAAAAAATGTGATCGGACACCAGTTCAGATGCATTTGAAATGCCAGATGCCTGTAACAGCTTGTCAACGCTGCTAAACCAGGTAACTCACGTTTAGCAGTGTTTCGTTTACAGGTGGTTTCATTTTTTTAAAAAATGTTCCTAGGCGCAAACACGTTATGTAAGGCTCCATTTACATGGGACGCTGTTTTAACCTCCCCCGAACATTTTATCTTGACAGCTAGAAACCAGCGTCTGTTTTACATGTCGCGTTTAGCGGCGTTTTGCCGTGTTCGCATCTAGGAGAATTTTAGAAAAAAAAAAAAAGGGATTTTATTAAAACTTACCGTAAAATCCTATTCTCCGAGTTCACTGAGAGACGCAGCTCTTAATGACATGTGGGCTTTATGCTTGTCCAACTAGGAGTTAACTAGGCAGGGTAAAGAACCAGCTGGCCCCTCCCACGGGGCCATCCTCTCTTCCCACATAAACCCCCCACACTGCATAGCTCAGCAGTTCGTAACAAGCCTTACCAAAAAGAGCGCAGAGGGGCGGGTGCTGCGTCTGTCAGTGAACTCGGTGAAAAGAATTTTACGGTAAGTTTTAATAAAATCCCTTTTTCTCCTATGTTCACTGACAGACGCAGCTCATCATGATGTGTGGGGATGTCCCAAATCTGTGTCAAAAGAGGGGTGGGTAAACAATAACAACTGTACCCAACAGAACATCTAAGGAGGCGCCAGACGTGCCTGCACTGCATCCTGTAAAACTTTACAGCCAAAAGCAGCATCCGAGGATGCGGACACATCTTATAAAACTTTGTAAAAGTGTATACCGAGGCCCATGCGGCCGCCTTGCACACCTGTGACACCGAGGCCTGGTGTCGGTTAAGCCAGCAAATGCTAACAGCCCTGGTAGAATGAGCCGTGATCGGAAAATGGGAAACCTTGCCCCAAACAGAATACGCATGGGTCACGAGCTGTCTAATCCAATGGGAGACAGTAGACGACGAGGCCGCCAAACCTTTGTGCGGACCTTCCGTCAGTATAAACAAGAGTCAGATTTCCGAAGGGAAGCTGTCGCATTCAGATACACTCGTAAGGCCCTTACAACGACCAAGGAATTTTTGTAACTCAAATTCCTTAGGTTGCGTGAGCCGTGGCACAATGAAGGAAGAACAATATCTTCATCAATGTGAAAAGAAGAAACCACATGCGGAAGAAAGGAAGGAGGTGGACGCAAAACCGCCTTGTCCTCGTGAAGGACCAGATAGGGAGACTTGCACGACAGTGCAGCCAGCTCATACACCCGCAAGCGGATGTAATGGCCACCAAGAAGGCCACCTTCTGCGACAGCAGTCGTAAGGGAATATCCCTGATCTTCCCATATGGCGGTTTCTGAGCACAGAAAGCACCAATTTCAAGTCCCATAGAGCCATCGTGGGACTGCACCCGAGGCGCCCCATGGCGCACACCTTGTACAAAGGTACGAATCATCGAAAGCGATGCCAGGGATCTTTGAAAAAGAAGCGCCAGAGCCGATATCTGGCCCTTGATAATACTCAGGGCCAGCTTCTTGTACAGGCCCTGCTATAAAAAAGGCCAGGACTTTACCCTCCGCCTCACACCAGGCTAAGTAAGCCTTCCAAGTGCAGTGATAAATTTTGCGAGAAGTACACTTGCGTGCTTTTAGCATGGTAGGACTCACGGAGTCAGCGACACCCCTGTCCCTCAGCACCTGTGCCTCAAGAGCCAGGCTGTCAAAGCCAGCGAGGTAAAGCAGGGTGCAAGATGGGCCCCTGAGACAGCAGGTCTTCTCGCAGCAGGAGCCGCCAGGGAACGTCCGCCACCATTTGCACCACGTCGGCGTACCACGGACGCCGAGGCCAATCCGGAGCCACCAAGAACATTGGAATTCCTTCCGCTTCCACCCTGCGTAGAAACCGCGGGAGAAGCCTGATAGGAGGGAGAGCCTACAGCAGGCGATACTGGCCCCAAGGGGCTACGATAGGGTCCGTGGCTACTACCAACTGATCTCTTGTCCTGGACACAACATTTCTTACTTTGTGATTGACCCGAGACGCCCTAAGATCCACATCCGGCGTCCCCCACTAGTGGCAAATCTGGCTAAACACCTCTGGATGGAGAGACCACTCTCCCTGATCCAGCATCTGGCGACTGAAAAAAAGTCCGCCTGCCAGTTTTCCACGCCTGGAATGTCAATGGCGGAAATCGCCAGAACGTGGAGTTCTGCCCAACGTAGAATCAGAGCAGCCGCAGCTGCTGGACTCCTTGTTCCGCCCTGATGGTTCCCATATGCCACCGCTGTGACATTGTCCGACTGGACCCGAATCGGGTGACCTTGCAACCTCACTGTCCAGTGAGATAGCCAAAGCCTGATCGCCCTTAGCTCCAGCACATTGATCGGGAGGCGAGATTCCTGCGCCGACCAACGGCCCTGGGCAGACAGTTGCCCCAGGACCCCACCCCAGCCCGACAGGCTGGCGTCCATCGTGATTATCACCCAATGAAGGAGCAGGAACGACTTCCCCCGAGTCAGTGCCGGGTCCCGAAGCCACAAGGTCAGAGAACCCCTGGTCTGAGAGTTCAGGCGGATCAGAAGGTCCAAGGACCGTGGAGATCTGTCCCACCGGGACAGAATTGTACGCTGGAGAAGGCCAGTGTGGCTCTGGGCGTAAGGTACCGCCTCGGAGGTTGAGACCATGAGCCCCAGCACCCACATACAGAACCGTAATGATGACTGCCGGTGTGACAGGAATGTTCACACCGCCTCCTGTAGCGTCAGCCACTTGGCCGGAGGCAGATACACCGTCGCCTGCTCTATGTCCAGAGTCAGACCCAGATACTCCAGGCAATGGGACGGAGAGATCGTCGACTTCTTTAGGTTGATCAACCAGCCGAAGTCCTGCAACAAAGTCATGGTGATCCTCACAGTCTCCTCAAGAGCGGAGGAGGACTCCGCTCTCAGGAACAGGTCGTCGAGGTAGGCTACTACAGTAATACCTCTCTGCTTCAGTAACGCCAGTACTGGGGCCACCAGCCTGGTGAAAACCCGAGGAGCTGAGGCCAGACCGAAGGGGAGTGCCACGAATTGGTAATGGAGGTCCCCCACCGCAGGCGCAGAAAACGCTGCCGTGGACAAATGGGAACCTGAAAATAAGCGTCCCTAATATCCAGATGCGCCAGGAAGTCCCCCTGATGGAGGGCGGCCACGATCGAACGAATTGATTACATCCGGAATTTTCGTGTTTTTACATAGCGGTTCAGTGCCTATAGATCCAGAACTGGCCGGACCCCTCCTCCTTCTTTGGAGACCACAAACAGGTTTTAGTAAAAACCTCGAAACCTCTCCACTGGAGGTACGGGCACAGTCAACCCCTGGTCAGAGAGTGCTTGAACGGCCCCAAAGAGGGCCTCCCGACGCCCCTGTGGCAGTTTTAAGTTCGATGGTAAGAACCTGTCTGGGGGGTAGAGTACTGCACTCTATCCTGAACCCGGTGGACACCACTTCCTGAACCCACCGGTCGGAAAAGCGAGCAGTCCAGCGGTCTGCGAACCCCAGAAGACGTCCCCCAACATGAAGCTCGGATTGGGGCAGCACATCAGGCAGAGGATGTTTCATCTTCTGCCTTTTCAGTTTTGCGCTGCCGCTGCCACTGCCGCGTACTGGGCTGGGATGGTTTCCTTTTCCCGCGCCAGAGGCGCGAAAAAAACCCCTCTGACCCTTAGAGACAGGCCCCTGTCTACGGCGGATTTCTCGCCTTCGGGGCTCCAGAAGGGAAGTGCTCTTTCCACCAGTGAAATCTTTAATGATCTCATTCAGATGTGGACCGAAAAGACGGCCCCCCTAGAAGGGGAGATCTGCAAGGCCTCTTTTGGGCGCGAGGTCCCTGACCATGAGCGTAACCAAAGGACTCATCATAGAAGGACGGCAAATACAGCCATTTGGATAACATAGGGAGCAGATCCAGAGCTGCATCACAGAGGTATTTGATACCCTGAAACAAAAATCAGCCCTCTGCGGCGCATCCATCAGGCAACCGCAGTCAGATCATTCTGAGGCTCCGCCATACGCTCAGATAAGTATTGCGCCACCATGGCAGACGCCAGGGCTGGCCGCAGAGCTGAGCCTGCTAACAGAAAAATAACTTTTGACACCGTCTCTGTCCGCCGGATCCTTAAAAGAGGGGGACTCTTCCAAGGGAATGGTCGTCGCCTTATTCAGGCGAGCTATCGGTGGGTCCACCGCAGGTGCTGCCCACTTCTGCAGAAACTATCCTCAAAAGGATAACAGATGGCAAAATGTTTTGACAGCGAAAAGGAATGCTGCGGATGCTGCCATTCACGATATTCAGGTGATCAAAGAACTGATCATAGGGATAAGCCCTAGGGGCCCTGCAGACCCGCAAACATATGCAGACGTCTGCGACTCGCTGTCCTGGCTCATTCGCAGCGTGGTGCGAATCCCAGAGATAATGGCGGATACCAGTGCCTTCGCGCACAGCCGCCGTGCCCTGGTCCTCCTCTCCGTCCGAGGGGGCCAGTACACCTTCAGAAAGCTCTACTGGGGTCCTGTGGCCCCTAAAGCTATCTCCGGTTCTGAATCCTCCCCTGAAGAACAGGGGGGGGGGCATTTTCCAGGGACCCCTGGGGTGATGTTTGGTTCCACCCGGGGGAGAAACTCGCTAAAGACCGCCCGCAGCTGGTCCAAAAAGACCCTTGCGCAGGTTGCTGAACCCTCCTCAGCAGGCATAGCAGGGTCGCCTGCCATCGTTCTTTCCCCCGAATAGTGTGGGATGTGAGAAAAAGGAAAAAAGCCTGCTTTGAGGCATCCCCACTCTGCCCCACATCACCACCCCACAGAACGCCCGGAGACCTAGGAGGACTGCGCCCACCGCCACCAGCACACACAGGGGAGCCCAGCTATACTTGCTGTTCGCTGCATTGAGAACCGCCAGATGATCTGTGCCGTCAGAAGCCACCGTTCCAAAGAGAAAGTAAAAACGGCTGTAGCATGTTTTTACAGCATGCAGGGACTCCAATTTGGCCGCCGAGGTCATACACTAGAGACCAAAACCACCTGCAGGGGAACGTGCCTACCGCAAAATGGCCACTCTGAGCACTAGAGGGAAGGTTTCTTTAGGAACAGATGTCCACGACCACGGCAAAATGGCGGCGATCCACCGCAAAATGGCGGCGGAGTGCCGCATGGCGCTAAAAATCGAAAGAAAAGGGCGGAATAACGACCGGGTGCGGAGTGGTGAGATTGGGGGGGGAGGACCCCAGGAGTACCGGGAATCCCACGGTAGTGGCTACCACCGAAAGCGTTTGGACACCCTTCGGCCCCCCTCCACACCTGAAGCAGGGGGGCACTCACTCACCATTCCCGTTGGGTGTAGCAGATAGCCACCCATTCGCAGACCTGCCGCCCCTGTCTGGGCGGGATGCTGCTGGCCAAAGTCGCCCGAACCGGACCGCAGTCCGGGACCAGAGCGCAAGAGGGAAGACCTCCAGGCCGCTCGCACGGAACGGGCACGATGCGGCGGGACCCCATACCCGGGGACTGGCTCGCATTGGTCGGCCAGGCCGGGGAAAGTAAAGAGTCCTGTAACGACCCGCTATACCCCGGCCGGCTTCTTGATAGCAGACTTAATGCTTGATAGAAGTAAGTGATTAAAAAAAGAAAATAAAAATAAACGGTCTCAATCCGGACCGCAAATCCCCTAAGGAAGCCAGGTCAACTCCTTGCAAACTAGGCATTAAAACTGCTGAGCTATGCAGGGTGGGGGGTTTATGTGGGAAGAGAGGACGACCCCGTGGGAGGGGCCAGCTGGTTCTTTTCCCTGCCTAGTTAACTCCTAGTTGGACAAGCATAAACCCCACATGTCATTAAGAGCTGCGTCTGTCAGTGAACGTAGGAGAAAATTTTTAAAAAATGGAAACGCCTGTAAACGAAACACTCCTAGTTGCGAGTTACCGTGTTTACATGCGGTTTGGGTTTCAAATGCCTCTGAACTGGCGTCTGAACCCATTTTTTTGTGTTCCAAAAAAAGCCTCTAAACTCAACTGCCCGGAAACTACCTTAAACGATCCTGTGTAAATGTACTGATAAAATAACAGAGGAAAGTTCAGGGGCAGCTGGGAAAAAAAAAAAAAGGCACAAATTCCTCTAAACCTCTGTTTACCAGCAGCAGTGTAAATGAGGCCGAAAAACGCAGCTAAAAAGCCATTATTAAGCGTTGGCTTTTAGCTGTCAAAAAATTGTTCAGGAGAGGTTAAAACACAGATAGATAGCAATAGAAACATGACAGGTGCTCTAATCCATCCCCATTCTATCCAAAACTCAAAAATAAAAAGTGGTGCCTTTAGTTATACTTTAATGCTACTGACAGATTAGGGTTGATTTACTAAAGGAAAATAGACTGTGCACTTTGCAAAGTGCAGTTGCTCCAAAGCTTAATAAATGAGGTAAAGCTTTAGTTTGCAAAGAATACCCAATCACATGCAAGCAAAATAAACAGAATTTTTGCTTGCACATGATTGGATGATTGAAGTCAGCAGAGCTTCTGCTCATTTACCAAGCTCTGGAGCAATTGCACTTGCAAATGTGCGCAGTATTTTTGCCCTTAGTAAATCAACCCCACAGTATCATGTGTCATTTTTTATTTTAGCCGAATTACACCTGTAATGACCTGCGATACAGGACTCCTCAAATGGCCTGGAAGCAACCTGGAAGTATGAGTAGTCACTCCCAGGTTCCTTCTTTGCACGTCAGCTGGTAGTTAGACCTTTTACCGTGAACATGGGTTTGTTTAATCTACATCCTTGTTTTTTAGCCCATTTTCTGTTCTACGTATTATTTGTTGATCTACGCCAGTAATTATTTCCGTGAGCTCCAAGTGGTTTCCTCGAGTACCTCTGATAATCTTCAATTTCCGCCAGGATTTCTTGTACACCACAACGCCTTTAATGTCGCTCACTTTAGCATGACGGAGGAATGGTAGAAGGTTAAATCACACGATTAATTACACTGATAAGTATAAACACTCCTAAAGCTAACCGACTGGGCACGTCTATAGGTGGAATGTTGCAATAATCCCACTTAGCTGTTTGCATCTAAAGAGGCCACATAACATAACCAGACAGTACTCTGCAAATACACTTTCTGTTTAAAGCTGGTTTAATCCACTTATATTTCACCTCTACTAGTTCCCCCCCCCCCCCCCCCCATTGACATGCTAATTTTTACTTAAAGTCTTTCAGTTTTTTATTACTTACCGTATATTAGATCCAGTGATGTGATGTCTCTGTTCTTCTCTACGCAGTGCAGGCAGAACATGTGGGAAAAGCTGTACATAACGTCTTGAAAACAGCACACTGCCCCAGGTATGGTCTACATGTGATATGGAGTCACTTTACTTAACCACTTCAGCCCTGGAAGAATTTCCCGCTTTAGGACCAGAGCCCTTTTTGCGATTCGGCACTGCGTCGCTTTAACTGACAATTGCGCGGTCGTGCGACGTTGTACCCAAACGAAATTTGCGTCCTTTTTTTCCCACAAGCTTTCTTTTGGTGGCATTTGATCCCCTCTGTGTCATTTCTGATTGCCGCTATAAACAAAAGAAGAGCGACAATTTTGCCAAAAAACCCACATTTCTTACTTTTTGCTTAAATACAAATCCAAAAAAAAAATATAAAAAAACATTTTTTTCTATCGGTTTTGTTCGATTTATATTCTTCCACATATTTTTGGTAAAAAAAAAATCGCAATCGGCGTTTATTGATTGGTTTGCGCAAAAGCGGTCGCGTTTACGGATGATGAGAATTCATTTCTGGGTTTTTTTTTTTTACTAGTAGTGGCGGCGATCTGCGATTTTTAGCGGTACTGCGATATTTCAGCGGACTATTTTGACACTTTTTTGGGACCATTGGCATTTATACAGCGATCAGTGCTATAAAAATGCACTGATTACTGTGTAAATGCCATTGGCAGTGAAGGGGTTAACCTGCAGGGGGCGCTCTAAGGGGTAATTGTGTTCCCTGGGCGTGTTCTAACTGTGTGGGGACTGCCCTAGCTGGGGAAAGGGGATGATCACAGCTTTCACTTACAGGAAGGATGTGATCATCGCCCTTCCCCCTTCAACAGAACGGAGGTCCGTGTTTACATACACGGACCTCCGTTCTTTCCGTGCGGGGGAGCCATTGCGGGTAGCGGGCGGCGATCGAGTCCGCCCTACTCGCTCCCTGGCTCCCCCCGAACACAGTGAGGCGGCGCGCGCTCACAATGCTAGTTATCGCGGCCGCCGTCCTGTGACGGCTGTTTGCGATAACGAACCACCTTGTCGCCGTCACGCTGCGGCGGGCGGTCGGCAAGTGGTTAAAAGAACCGAAATCCAATAAAATGAGATGGGTACAGTCAAAACTGGGGAGGAAAAGAGCTAGATGATGCTGGATGTCCTTCAGCCAGGAAATGAGGCGGGCCTCTATCTGATTTGCTTAACCCCTTGACACAAATATGTGGAGGGAGGGAGGCGCCACCTAAGGGTAGTAATAAAATGTAATTTATTGCAGAAAACACGGGAAAGAAATTATGTTCATGCTTATCAAAAGTGTCAGTCTCAAGGTCACCGCTGTCCTGCAGGCAGTCTACGAAATCTGGAAGGGGTTGTGGAGAGGCTGGATGTCAGATGCATTCAAGGAAGTCCACGCTAACCAGCATGGACTGCGGAAGTGACATCACCAGAAGAGGCGGGAGCTGAGATCGAGAGTGTGCTAGTGCTGGCTACGCGCTCTGAGCTCACAGCTCCTTCTACTGGCCAGGTTAATTGTACAAAATTATCACCCCAATTGGGACTTTTAAGGCAGAATGTGAAAAACAGCAAAGATGTATAACAAAATTGTAAAAAGTATACAAGATGTTGTTAGAATTGATAAAAGGTGGTTGACCACATGGTCTAAACTGCATCACACCATAAAATATTACAGAAACAGAGATACATATAATTAGAGCACCCTAAAGCTCGGCTCAATTAAAACATCATATTGACCCCAATACGGTGAAAAGCCAAAATTGTTGTGGCTGTTCACAGAGTAACCCTATGCATTTCGGAAACGTATGTTCCTTTCTTCTTCAGGGGAAGCGATGGATGCATATGTATATAATCATCATAAGTATAAAAGAAATATATGCAGTAATGACATGCTCCAATAGATGCACTGCCAAGCACATCAAGACCAAACAAGGTGGCGCCAGGTCCCCGCGATACAAGGACTGTACATAAATAGGAGATGTATGTATAATACCCATGAAAACTAGGAATTTTGTTCACCAGGACCAAATTGTCACTGGCCAGAAGGAGATGTGCGCTCCAAGCACGTAGCCTGCACTAGGACAGTCTCGATCTCGGCCCCTGCCTCTTCTGGTGATGTCACTTCCACAGTCCACGCTGGTCCTTGTATGCATCTGGCATCCAGCCTCTCCTCAACCTCTTCCAGCCTTCTTAGACCGTCCGCGGACCCTGCAGGACAGTGGTGACCGTGAGACTGACACTTTTGATAAGCAAGATAATTTCTTTCCTGTGTTTTTGATTTTGTGCAATAAATGATGACATTTTATTACTGCACTTACGTGGCGCCTCCCCCTCTCTTCCCTTCTGCTATTCACAGAGCCTTGGACACACTCTTGGGGTGGTTGCCTGCTATAGCCCTTATGTATGTTCGTGTCTCAAACTGGCGGCCCTCCAGCTGTTGTGAAACTGCAAGTCCCATAAGGCATTGCAAGGCTGGTAGTTACAAGCATGACTCCCACAGGCAGAGGCATGATGGGACTTCGCAACAGCTGGAGGGCCGCCAGTCTGAGGCCCCTGTATGGGACTAATGGACTTCTGTTTGCCAATATCATTTTCTAAAGGCGCATATCATTCGGTGCAACAGAAATTCTTTCATTCTATTTTATAAATATGTGGATGCACTAGACTGGGCTTTTTCCCATGGGGCCGCGGCGTGCTCCCAGCACAGAGACCATGGTCTCACTGAGAGCCACGGGGCCCCATACTTACGATCAGGAGGCGGAGCGCGTGACTCTGGGTCACCTGATCGCTGTGAAGCCCGCCCCTGTGTTTTCTCACTCTCTCAATGGAGAAGAGATACATTATTTCTCTCACTTTCCCTGCAGAGAGAAAAATAAGTGTGTGTAAAAAAAAAAATACCTAAATCAAGGTTTGATCTAGGTCAGTGCCAGGGTTAGTGTTTTGGTCAAGGTCAAAAATCAGGGTCAGTATTTTTTTGGACAGGATTCTTTTTTTTTAACCACTTCAGCCCCGGAAGGATTTCACACTTTAGGACCAGAGCACTTTTTGCGATTCGGCACTGTGTCGCTTTAACTGACAATTGTGCAGTCGTGCAACGTTGAACCCAAACAAAATTTGTGTCCACATATTAATGCAGCACAGTAATCATAACACCATTAAATGTATTTGTTAGGATGGAAGCAGTGTAAGAACATGAATTTTACCTTTTATTAGCCACTTGCAATCCCTGTACAGCAGAGCCCAGACTCGGAGACGGAGAAGGAGCAAATCAGTTTATGTGCTGACAAATGTCAATATGAAGAGTTAGTGACAAATGTGTTGCATCTGTCCATTCACAGGCTAGTGGTGTATTTAGGGTCCAGAACAACCTGGGCTCAGAGGAAATGGGTGGAATGATACTGACCATCAGAATGAGGACACTGAGCAGGCGAAAACAAGTATTGCAGAGGAAATAAGGAATTCTGGTTTGCCTGTAAAAACTTTTTCTTTGAACTCATCACTTGAACCAGACAACTTCATGGCTACTTGGGTTATGCTGCCACCTTCAGGTGATCAGGCACTAGACAAAAAAAAGGGAGGAATCCACTCCCAGATATAAACTCTCCTAGCTCAGCTAAGCCCCCGTTTTGTAGCAAGCAATGAGGAATTGGCTAGATGGAAGGTAACTCTGGGTCATGCGATATATTCCAAGATAGGCATTGTACATGTAAACCAAAAATCTTAATTTATTAACCGTACATCACAGAGCACTTCATATTTATGACTACTTCGGACGTCCCAAAGCACTTAACATGAGAGGTGGTGGGCAACTCAGCCACAAGACCCAACACACCCAAAAAGGCCCAACCTCCCAGATTTAGCTGCTGATGGTTGAGAAAGTCCACCTGCCAATCTTCCACACTGGGATCATGCATGGCTCAGAGGGCCGAAACATGATCTGCCTAAGACAATACCAGGTATGATTCTTCCTGAGCAGTGCAACCTCTTCTCTCTCCTTGATGGATGTAGTGGTGATCCTACACTACAAATCGCAGAAACCGCTGGTGAGGTAGGATGATCGATATGTGTGGGTAGGCCTTAATTTACACTAATACCAGACAGTCCCCCCTGATAAAGTTAAGCAATCACCAAGCAGGTGGATTCCATTCAGAATATCTGAACTTTCAGGAACTTCTTGAAACCCTAAGGCTCCTCACACCAGTGGAGTCTGTGCTCAGCGGGGATCGATCTGTTGATCCCTGCTGAGCCGGCGGATGACAGGACCGTCTCTGAACTCTGTGCAGTGACGGACCTGTCAGAGCTCCACTCTCCTTTAGGGGGGATCGGATGAAAACGGGCCGTCTGTCTTCATCCAATCCGATCGATGGATGGAAAATAGGGTTTCCATCCGTCTGTATTTAGCGGATCGTGTGTCAGTGGACATGTTACCGCTGTCATCCGTCGCACCAGAGATACATGAAGCGTCCTATCAGGTCCGCCTGAAAAACTGACAGACCTGAACAGTCCATATGTGTGAAAGAGCCCTTAAGGTCCACAATAAGTCAGATGTCTCTATTTGGCCTGGGAACCATTTTCCCCTTGGGACAGCAGCCTTTCTAGAGCCGCAATAAAGACTGCTTCATTCTGTGGATCTAGCCTCTGGACACCAAACTACAGACCAAGTCATGTGACTTCGTGGGTCCAGAAGGCCACCAAGGTCAAAAGACACAACCCCATGCAAGTGGGCATGTTGACGCCTGATGAAGGAGCACACAAGCTCTGAACGCGCGCTCTGCCCGCTCACCTTGGACTCGGTAGTAATGTCGCTGCCATCTTCCAAGTGTACCCGAGCTATCTGGAAGCACTGGAAGCCACCACCCAGCATCACAGATTCCGGACTCAGAGCAGAAGCAGAAGAACCTCAGCTGCATAAAGCACATTTATGCTTTTATCTTGTAAGTTGTGGTCTCACATTTGGAATAACTATCTCCAACTGCTACACTCAGATGACATTCTCTCCGCTCTCCTTTTATTCCAGTAGAGTGCCTTCTAGCTCTAACTACAGTCAGCAGCCACTGAAACCAGCAAAGCTGCCTTAGTACACCTATATAAAAAAACCTTTAAACCACAAACTGGATGAATTGTTTCCCATTATTGATTTATCCTAGTTGCTTGTCTTTGGCATTTGTTTGACTCAACCTCATCTCTAGCGCGCCAATGTTGTTTGTCCTTCTTGTACTCCGCCAGCGATGTATATCGCTCCACGTAGAAAACTAGCCTAACAGCCCACCACATAGGGAACACTTTTTGGGGACAGACTGCCACATGTTCCACCA
Source organism: Glandirana rugosa (assembly GCA_018402905.1). Lineage (NCBI taxonomy): Eukaryota > Metazoa > Chordata > Amphibia > Anura > Ranidae > Glandirana > Glandirana rugosa. Next base: position 883,697 of record BLSH010257402.1, on the reverse strand, counting down.
TATCAGAGGCACTCATCAGTACCGCTGTAGGACCAGAAGGCCCAAACTTCACGGTGGGTGAGCTTTGTCTTCTGGCGGTAGTGACTGATCCAGGTGCCTGTCCCCACTTCCGGGAGACGACGCCGCAGCGAGCAGAACACCTCTTTAAGGACAGTAGCTAAAAACTGTGTGGGTGGGGCTTCCTGTCTTTTTCATCAGTATATATTTACCTGAAGGTGGCAGCATAACCCAAAGGCAGGGTATATAGGCAAAGCCATTTTTTTAGTATCGGATGGGGTATGGAATGTTAGACCCTCTGTCATATTTTCACTGCTGTCTGTGTCCCCGCTGGGAAGATTCAACCCTTTAATTGTTCTGGTCACTACTTTCACAGAGAAAAGGTGAGATATACAAAATTTTGTTAGTTTGCCGCCACCCCCAAAATATTTACGAAGTTTCTGGGGGTGGAGTAAAATGAGTTAGGGGTGTGGCCTGGTTGGAGTCCAGGCTGAGGTTGCCACTCTACTTACCACTTCAGGACATCTAGATGTGCGACATTCAGGGGCCATCCCATTGGTCCCTGAAGCACAAAATATTTAGCACCAACCGTCACTGTTTGTTTCTTCAGGAAACAAAAAGAAGTTGCTCCAAAGGCAAAAGCATTAAAAAAAAAAAAATTAAGGACCTAAGCTGTACTGAACTACAAGAGTTGCAGCCCAATTTGTTGTTCCCTAAACTGCATATATGCGACCTGCTACATTACTCTAGCACATTTTCTTTATTTTATGAACAGCTATTGCTCCTCTTGGCAATCTTATCAACCCAATGCTACACTATTTTGAATTTTTGGGGGGGCTATTTTCCATTTTAAAGATATTTAGGATAGAGAGATGTAAACGCTGTAACAGGACATGTGTATTACAAGATGCACACATCAGCCAAGAGAAATGGATGGTAGTGTTTATAGCCGTATATCAAAGCTAGTTTCCATTTTATCCATATGAAATGTATAATGTGAAACACCTGGACCACCTCGAAGGCAGCTTACTTATTTATACAGCAGCAGAGAGGACTGCTCTCCTGTTTGTGTATGTGACATGTATAAGCATATGAAGGGGGAACACAGAGGTGATATTATGTCTTGTATACGCATGTAACATAGGACAAGACCCAATGCTGACAGCTTGACTGATAGGAGAACACTGCAGCTATATAGGTCATTTTAAACCACTTTAGCCCTAGAAGGTATTACTCCCTTAATGACCAGCCCATTTTTTGCGATAGGGCACTGCGTCACTTTAACCACTTCAAATACGTGCTATAGCCAATTGACGGCTACAGCGTGGATCTGAATTGCCGGTTGGCCGTCAATAGACGTCTTCCCCTTTTGCGCGCTCTCACAGCCGCAGGTTAGGCGGACTCAATGTCTGCCAGAGACCCGCGATCCCTTCACAGAGAGCCAGAACAGGGAACCGCCGATGTAAACACGGCAGTTTCTCGCTCTGTAAGGGGGGCATGACAGATCTACTAATCCCTGTGATTGGGAACAGTTAGATCTGTGGTCCGTTAGCCTAGCCCCCACACAGTTAGAACACATACAGGGAACACATTTAACCCCTTCACTGCCCCCTTAATGTTAACCCCTTCCCCTGCCAGTGACATTTATACAGTAATCAGTGTCTATTTTTAGATCTGATCGCTGTATAAATGTCAAACGTCAGACAAGTCCACCGCAATATCGCAGTCCGATAAAAATTGCAGATCGCCGCCATTACCAAAAAAAATTAAATAAAAACGCCATAAACCAATGTCCATAGTTTGTAGGCGCCATAACTTTTGCGCAACTCAATCAAAATACGCTTGCGATTTTTTTTTGTTACCAAAAATATGTATAAGAATATATATCGGTCTAAACTGATGAATACAATTTTTTATTTTTGGATATGTATAATATCGTCGCTCTTTGTTTGTTTATAGTGCAAAAAATAAAAACCGCAGAGGTGATCAAATACCACCAAAAGAAAGCTCTATTTGTGGGGAAAAAAGGAAGTCAATTTTATTTGGGTAAAACGTCGCATGACCGCACAATTCTCACTCAGAGTGACAGCGCTGAAAACTGAAAATTGGTCCGGGCAGGAGGGGGGTTTAAGTGCCCAGTAAGCAAGTGGTTAACTGACAATCGCGCTTGTGTGACGTACCCAAACAAAATTGATGTCTTTTTTTCCCCCACAAATATAGCTTTCTTTGGGTGGTACTTGATCACCTCTGCGGTTATAAAAATATTTTTTACTTTTTGCTATAAAACATATCCAATAAAAAAATTAAAAAACAAATCTACGGTAATTAATTTCTTCATCAATTTAGGCCGATATGTATTCTGCTACATATGTTTTCTTAAAAAAAATCCCAATAAGCGTATTTTTATTAGTTTGCACAAAAGTTATCGCATCTACAAACTATGGGATATTTTTACAGCATTTTTACTAGTAATATCAGCAATTTTTAGCAGGACTGCAACATTGCAGCGGACAAATAAGACACTTAGGGCTTCAAAACAGGGCTTCAGAGACACTTTGTTAAAGCTCTCTGAACGCCAGTCAAAGCTCCTGTCACTAAATAAAATGGTTAGCTTACTACACCTTGTGTTTGCTTTGGCTTCATTTCAAAAATTATATTCACTGTGGGCTCATTTACACTTGCTGTGGCTTCATCGCACATTAAAGCTCCTACTGCTTCAACAAGCTTTTATGATGTGTTTTTGATGCTTCGATGAGGCTTTGGTGATGCTCTTTTGAAGCTTGGCAGACGCCCTGTGTGTTTGACATCTCACACTTCCAATTTATCCAAAACAAAGCAAAGCTAAATTAAAGCCTCTCAAAAGCCGCAGGTGGTTCAAGCGGGCTTCAAATGAGCTTTGTCAGACTTCTATGGAGGCTTAGAAGACGGTTTGAAGCCTGGCTAAAGCTACATGAGGTATAATATTTTAAGAGAAACCGAAGCAAAGCAAACACAAGGTGTAAACAGGACTGTAAGCTAACCATTTTCTTTAGTGACATGAGCTTTGACTGGCGTTAAGTAAGCTTTAACAAAGCCGTTTTGAAGCAAGTGTAAACTAGCCCTGTATCTTTAGTGGTACTTCAAAGCCCCCATAGAACTCTATGACCAAGCTTGTTTGAAGCACCTGTGGCTTTTGACAGGCTTTAATTCAGCTTCGCTTTGTTTTGGATATATTGCAGGTGTGAGCCATCAACACACACACAGAGCATCTGCCAAACTTCAACTAAGCTTCAAATGAGCATCACTAACTGAAGCATCCAAACACATCATAAAAGCTTGTTGAAGCAGTAGGAGCTTTAATATGCGTTGAAGCAAGTGTAAATGAGCCCTAAATGACACATTTTGGGTACCAGTGACAAAAAAAAAAAACAGTGATCACTGCTAAAAAAGGGATTTTTTTTTGACTTACCGTAAAATCCTTTTCTCTGAGTTCGTCGACAGGCACAGCGACTCTTAGGACTAAGAGGGTTATACTGTCCTCTTCAGGAGTTTACTAGGCAGAACAGGCAGTTCTAACAGCAAAAAGAACAGTAACAGAAACAGCCCCTCCCAGGGGGCAGTCCCCACTGGCAGATAACCCCACACCCAGCTCTGCTGGTTGAGTTCGTAACAAGCAGTGCAACATCCAGAGGGGTGGGTGCTGTGCCTGTCGACGAACTCAGAGAAAGGGATTCCCGTTTTCTCTTTTGTTTGTTGACAGGCACAGCGACTCTTAGGACTAAGTGGGACATCCAAAAGCAGTGCCAAAAATGAGGGGTGGGTAACGGAACAACAACAGAACTACACCCAACTGAACCCTCAGTGAGGAACCACAGGTGTCTCACACGGCCGCCGGCAAAACTATGCGGCCAAACGCAGCATCTGAGGATGCTAAAACATCAACTTTGTAAAACTTTGAGAAGGTGTGCACAGAGGACCAAGTAGCCGCTTTGCACACTTGAGACACAGACGTCTGATGTAGAAAAGCCCAGGAAGTGCTAATTGCCCTGGTAGAGTGAGCCGTGACAGGGAAAGAAGGCTCCAGACCCCGAACAGCATAGGCGCGGGTCACAGTCTGTCTAATCCAACGTGAAATAGTGGCAGACGAGGCCGCCAGACCCTTGCGTGGGCCATCCACCACTACAAAAAGTGCATCCGACCTCCGAAAAGAGGCCGTGGTCGCCAGATACACCCGCAGGGCCCGAACAACATCCAGGGAGTGCAAGACAACCTCCCTAGGATGAAAGGGAGCAAAGTTAGGACAATGTTTTCATTGATATGGAAAGATTACACCACCTTCGGCAGAAAAGAAGGTGAAGGTCGCAGAACCGCCCTATCCTTGTGCAGGACCAGATATGGAGACCTACATGATAGAGCCGCCTACTCAGACACCCGCCGAGCGGATGTGATGACTACCAGGAAAGCCACCGTTTGCGAAAGCAATTGTAGCGACATCTCCCTGATATTCTCAAAGGGTGGCTTCTGAAGGACCGAGAGTACCCAATTGAGGTCCCATGGCATCAGAGGCGACCGTACCTGGGGTGAGACATGTCAAACCCCTTGCATGAAAGTATGGATCAAAGAATGCGTCGCCAAAAGTTGGTGAAAAAAAAGATCGCCAGGGCAGAAACCTGACCCTTGATCATACTCTGGTCGAGACCCTCCTGCAGAAAAGCCAGAACCCGAGATACCGAAAAAGATTGGGGATTCCACCCCCCATTCTCACACCAGGCAATATAAGCCCTCCAGGTGCGGTGATAAATCTTCCTGGAAGTGGCCTTACGTGCTTTAAGCATGGTGGGGATCACTGAGTCTGAGACACCCCAATCCCTCAACACCTGGGATTCAATAGCCAGGCCGTTAAAGCCAGCGAGGGTAAAACAGGATGCAAGATGGGCCCCTGAGAAAGTAGGTCCTTGCGAAGTGGTAGCCGCCAGGGGATGTCCACCACCATTTGAACTACGTTGGCGTACCAAGGACGCCTTCGCCATCTGGAGCTACCAGAATGGTTGGTATGCCCTCTGCTTCTATTCTGCGCAGAAGACACGGAAGCAACTTGAGAGGGGGAAAGGCGTAGAGGAGCTGATACTGAGCCCACGGAGCTACTAGGGAATCTGCCACGTCCGCTTGGGGATCCCTTGTCCTGCTCATGAAGGCCTGCACCTTCCAATTGAGACGAGATGCTAGAAGGTCCACGTCTGGAGTACCCCACCTCAGACAAATCTGATGGAACACGTGCGGGTGCAGGGACCACTCTCCCTGGTCCAATCCCTGACGACTGAGGTAGTCCACCTGCCAATTATCTACGCCCGGAATGTGGACGGTGGAGATTGCCGGTACCTGGAGTTCTGCCCACCGTAGAATATGAGCTACCTCTGAGGCCGCAGCCAAGCTTCTTGTCCCACCCTGGTGATTCACATATGCCATGGTCGTGGCATTGTCGGACTGAGACCGGACAGGGGGAGAGGCAACACCTGATGGCCTGCAATTCAAGGACATTGATCGGGAGACAAGACTCCTCCGGAGACCACCGTCCCTGCCCGACAACAGCCCCAGCCGATCAGGCTGGTGTCCGTAGACACCACCAACCAATGGAGGGGGAGGGATGACTTCCCCAACCGCAGGGCCGGAGCCTGCATCCACCAGAGCAGCGAAGTCCTGGTCCGGTGGACCACCCTGATCAACAGATCCAGGGATGAGGGGGACTTGTCCCACTTTCGCGGAATTTCTCGCTGCAGAACATGGGTGTGACACTGGACGTATGGGACCACCTCGAAGGCGGAGACCATGAGGCCCAAGACCCGCATGCAAAATCGTAGGGAGGACCACCTCTGGGACAGCAGGGACCGAATTACCGACTGAAGCGTCTGTCGCTTGGATGGTGGAAGGAAGACCTTCGCCTGGGCCGCATCCAGAATCAGACCCAGATAGTCCAAGCAGTGAGACGGAGTCATCACCGACTTCAGGCGATTGATCACCCAGCCGAACTCCTGCAGAGTGTGCAAGGCGATCGTCACATTGTCCCTGAGAGCTGGAGCCGACTCTGCTCGCAAGAGAAGGTCGTCCAGATACACCACCACTGCGATGCCCCTCTGTCTCAGCAGAGCCAGAACCGGGGCTAACAGCTTGGTGAAGACCCGAGGCACAGAGGCCAGGCCAAACGGGAAAGCCACAAACTGATAGTGATGCTCCCCGACCGCAAAGCGCTGGTGCTGAGCGCATATGGGAACATGCAGATATGCATCTTTGATTTCGAGGGAAGCCAGGAAATCGCCCTGGTGCAGAGCCGCTACCACAGGGTGGACAGACTCCATCCTGAATCTTCTTACACGCATGAAGCAGTTGAGGGCCTTCAGGACCACAAACAGGTTGGAGTAAAACCCATGGAAATGTTCCGCACGCAGGACAGGGACCACTACCTCTTGACAGAGTAGGTCCTGCACCGCACCAAACAGGGCCTGCAGCCTGCCAGCGGCCAGTTGCAAGTTGGAGGCGAAGAACCTGTCCGGAGGACGGGTACGAAATTCTATTCTGTACCCTGACGAGATCACCTCGTGCACCCAGCGGTCCGAAATGCGGGAAGTCCACAAACCCCAGGAGACGTCCCCCCACCCGAAGTGCTGGTAGGGGCAGGCCTTTACGCAGAGGAGGACTTGTCCTCCGGCTTGTCGCACTTATGCTGCCAGGGATGCTTCTGTCCACCTGCGGGGGCCTTGACGGGCTTCGAGCCCTTGTCCGAGGAGTGGAAGGGACGAAAAAGCTGCTTGTGGGCCGTAAAGGAGGGACCCGGTTTGCGACAGGACTCCATACTCTTCCTGGACTCCGGAAGAAAGGTACTCTTCCCTCCCATGAGATCCTTAATAATCTCATCCAAGGAGGCTCCAAAGAGCCATCCACCCTGAAAAGGCAGGGCCTTCTTAGATGTGTGGTCCGCCGACCAACATTTCAGCCAGAGCAAACGTCTGACCATCACCGAAGACCTGGACAATTTGGAAATCAGGGGGGCCGTATCCAGGGCTGCATCACACAGATACTTAAGCCCCTGGACAAGCTGTTCAGCAGGTTCCACACAAGCAGGGGGTACCTTAGCATCGCTCATTTCACGGTTTAACAGTTTCGCCCATTTCTTGAACATCTGTGACACCAGAGCAGAGGCCACAACAGGCCGCATGGCCAACCCTGCCAGAACAAACATGGATCTGACAATGGTCTCACCCCTTCTGTCCACGGGTCCTTAAAGGACAGTCTGCCTTCCACCGGGATCATGGTCGCCTTGTTCAAACGAGACACAGGGGGTGATGCCCACTTTTTTACAGGCTGTCCTCGAAGGGATAGCACACAGAGAAACGTTTGGGTATGGGAAGGGAGCTCTGAGGCTGTCCCCAGTCTCTGAAGACAAATTTATCCAGGTAAGACACATAGGGGAAAACCTTAGACACGCGGGCCGGTTTATGCGACCCGAAGGGGACGGGGAACTCCTGCGAGGGTCCAGCCGTATCATCCAACTTCAGGGTTTCACGCACCGCTGTGATCAGGGCGCTGACTAGTGCCTTCTCGTGCGCAGCAGTGGCAGCCGCAGATTCCTTCTCACTATTAGTAGAATCCGGGGCCTCGCCATCTGACAGTTCAAGGGGTGTCCCCATCATGGTGGAGCCCCGGCAGGGTCCGAGTCCTCACCAGAGGGGGGGGGGGGGTAGGGGCCCTTTTCCGCCGCCTTACGCCCACATGCTTTCTCTACTTGGGAGATGAAGGACTCCAGGACCGCCGACAAAGCGTCAATAGGGATCACAGTCCCTGAGGCGCTGGCTGCAACCACAGAGAGGTCTGGTGGGGAAGCACCCGCATCAGCTGCCATTGCGACACCCACCCTGGTAACACGCCACCTAACCCCAAAACGCTGCGCAGGGCTTACTACAGGAGGGTAACCCCGGAGGGACGCACCACATGCCCGCTCAACTGTCCAGGAGAGGAGCCGTGCCTGCTGCTGTCCGCCACTGCCTTGCACGCCTGTCCTCCACACTTGCCACTGCTTCTGCTGCTGTCCCACAGGAGAGCTCTCCGCACTGTGTGGGGGGTAAAATGGCACCAGACTCCACAGGGACCGCCCCCCACACTCACAGGTCGCCACACGTGCATAGGCCACAAGAAAATGGCTGCCGCTGCAAACTAGAAGCCAAACCCCCAGTCAGGAATGCCGTGGCTACACCAAAATGGACCACGGGAAAATGGCCGCCGATCGATCTCTGACTGCCCGATCGCCCAGCAGCAAGAGGCAAGGAGGAGGGGACAGCTAAGGCCCTGGACAACCCCCTGGGAGCCCCGGGGGGAGTGGGGGCACAGCGACAGCACAGCACCAGAGGGAGGGGGGTAAGTGAAGGAAGGGGGACCAACCCACCAGCCTAAAACCCCCAGGGGGGAAAGACGCCTGCTCCCCCCAGATCCATCCAGTCGGGCGGATCGAGTATCCCACCCGAGACAGATCTGCCTCACCAGTCAGGCTGGGGGGAGCTGTTGGCCAAGGTAACACTGTTACACGGACTCAGGAGCCCGGTCATTTGTGCACCAGCGGGACGTTCAACCCACGGGGCCACCCCGTCCAGTTCGGGGCCTGTCGCGGCCGACCCAGCGCGGAGCTAAGGTCTGCGTGCGCTCAATGGCCGGCTGGGGAGACTACCTGGATCTAAAACCCATCCTGTCATCCAGCACGGCTACTTGATTGCAGTCTTCATCTGTTAGGCTGTCCTCCAGGTGAAGTGGACCCAGAGAGGTACCATAGATCCCAACAGGGAGCCTAACTCCTTGCACTAGGCAGAAAAAAACTGAGCCAGCAGAGCTGGGTGTGGGGTTATCTGCCAGCGGGGACTTCCCCCTGGGAGGGGCTGTCTGTTACTGTTCTTTTTGCTGTTAGAACTGCCTAGTAAACTCCTGAAGAGGGCAGTATACCCTACTTAGTCCTAAGAGTGGCTGTGCCTGTCGACGAACGAAAGAGAAAAATGCACTGTCACTGCATAAATGACACTGGCAGGGAAGGCGTTGACATCTGGTGCACGCCCCAGAGCCAAAAACAGGACACAACGTACACGTTTGTTTTGCGCAACCTGGCCGCCCTACCACAGTATATGAGCAGTGGGCAGTCCGGAAGCGGTTAAAGAGAATATGCAGATATTTAAAAGTTTTCTATCTAATATATTCATGCAAAACTGATCAGCATAAAGCTTAACTCCAGAACCCCTACACTAAACTTTACCACCTCCCCCCAAGCTTATGGCCCCCAGTACAAAATAAAAAATACAATAAATCTAGATAATATCCATGCCTTTTGTACTTAACTACTTCAACCCCAATATCAGCAATATAGATCTGCACACGGTGAATGACGGTAGACAACTTTAATACACAGAATCGAGGAGAAACAGTAATCCTATGAGAGATTGGAATGGGTGTACCAAGATGGAGGAGTGATCAATCTAGTAGCACTCAGTACACCCATTTCCAGCCCACAGAAGGAAGCGGAGGTGACGTTCATTTGCGGTTCCTGTGAGGAAGCGGAAATTACGCTAGTAAAACAGGAAGAGGGGCACATTAGGCACGGAGTAAGGGAGGGAGGGATAGAATGAATTGAATAACTAGCTATATACAAAGTATTTTCACACCACCCGTGATTAACCTTTGAGAACGTCGTGTGGGAGGGATGAAATGTGTCAGAAGATCATGGGCGGTGACGTCACATCCAGCCGACACGTTACCTGGTCTGGATACACTTTGTTGAGATTTTAAATGTAAGTGGATATTTTAAATTGTTTTACCCAATAAATGCGGATTTACACTATGTATACCTTCTCTATCATCCATTGAATACTGCATGCAAGCTGTGTATATTCCAAGTGGCAATCGCTACTGGTGAGATCGATCCGTGGTGCAACAAGTCCCAGATACACCATAAAGCGCTTCTGACTCCTGTAGTGGAAGTCCCTAATTTCTGGTGAGTACGGGGAAGTGCAGGAGAGGAGCACGGATTGCACCAAAAATTGGACAGTGATTTATCAAGCACTTGCCACTTTAAATGCACGTTGGTTAAGAAGATGGTGGTATTGAACTGTTTTTCAAGAAGACATACCAATTACAAAGATAGAACTCTTCTTATGAACTTTCCATCTTTTACTCACATTGATATATGTACTACAATTTAAGATGTTGTAACTCTATAATCATGACCACTTTATAATTTTGATTCACAAACCACTGAAAGTCACCGGTGAGCCAAGGGTTTGGCTTATTGACACTGATGGGATTTTATGATTTTCCATGAACTTTTTTCTATTTTTTCCCTATTATTTGTATAGCACAAGCATTAGTTCCTTTTGATTTTAATTGTAACTTCACTTTTTGCATTAATCATTTATTACTTATTTATCATTCAGAAAGTTGCTAATTCACTGCCACAAATCTAAATATAATAGGACAACCCATTTGCACAAAGTCAGCACTAGCACTTTTAAGTAGTACGTAGCGCTCTTTACTCACACTACAATATACTTCAAGACCGAGCCTCTTTTTTGGGTTTGGTGTTTAACGTTAAAACCATTTTTTCCTACAAAATGACTTAGAACTAGAGTTGATCCAACTGCCGGATGTTTGGGTTTGGCCATACTTCAGGAAAAAGTCCGGGTTCGGTACCGAACTCGACCCAAACCCCATTGAAGTCAATGGGGACCCGAACTTTTCAGCACAAAAATGGCTGTAACAAAGTCCTGGCAAGTGCTAGAGGGCTGCAAAAGGAAGTAAAATGGGGGTAAGAGTAGGGCAAGTGCCCTACAAAAAAATGGGGATAGGGAAAATAAATGATTATCAAATAAAAAAAATGGGAAGGGGGGGGGTGGATGTGGAGTGGGAGCCTAGAGGTTGACTAGGCCGTGACCGTGGCGGTGTAGGTGGAAGTGGCGGTGGTGGAGGAGTAGGAGGAGGTAGCCAACACTGTTTTTCTTTTTTTGTTTATAATTGGGGTAGCCCCCAAAATATTGAGGCATATTCAAAAAAACAAGTATATGAATGGCTGTGTGAGTCCGGTCTAAATGTCTATTCTGCACAAGGTACAGACAAGTCTTGTGGGATCCATGCCTGGTTCATTTTAACAAACGTTAGCCTGTCCACGTTGGCTGTGGACAGGCGGCTGCGCTTGTCTGTGATAACGCCCCCTGCCGTGCTAAACACACGTTCAGACAATACACTGGCTGCAGGGCAGGCCAGCACCTCCAAGGCATAAAGGGCAAGCTCAGGCCATGTGGCCAATCTGGAGACCCAGAAGTTGAATGGGGCAGACCCATCAGTCAGTACGTGTAGGCGTCTGCACACATACTCTTCCACCATGTTGCTAAAATGCTGCCTCCTGCTAAGATGTTGTCTATCGACTGGTGGTGCTGTTTGTTGTGGTGGGCTGCTGACAAAGCTTTGCCACATTTTGGCCATGCTAACCCTGCCTTCTGAGGTGCTGGCGGTGCCACAGCCGCATTGGCGGCCTCTTCCTCTCCTGCATTCGCCTTGTGCTTCCACTGAGCCCCCGGTGTCATTTGGGAATGCCCTCAGCAGCGCGTCTACCAGCATGCGCTTGTAGTTGCGCATCTTCCGATCACGCTCCAGTGAGGGAATTAAGGACGGCACGTTGTCCTTGTAACGGGGATCCAGCAGGGTGGCCACCCAGTAATCGGCACACGTTACAATGTGGGCATCTCGGCTGTCGTTGCGCAGGCACATGTAGTCGGCCATGTGTGCCAGGCTGCCCAGAGGCAAAGACAAGCTGTCCTCTGTGGGAGGTATATCATCTGTGATCTCCGTATCCCCCCAGCCACGCTCCAGTGATGCCCACGAGCTGCGTTGGGTGCCACCCTGCTGCGGTTCCTCCTCCTCCTCATAATCTTCCTCGTCCTCCAGAACTGTGCCCTGGCTTGAATATTTTTGACCTGGCCTATGCTGGTGCAGGAACCCACCCTCCGAGCCACTTGCGAATGACTGGCCTGATAACCGTGGAAATGACCCCTCTTCCTCCTCCTGTGCCACATCCTCTTCCAAAGTGTTTTTTTCAAGGTGACATAGAAGTGGGATAGTAACGCTGAGAACAGCGTCATCAGCACTGGCCATGTTGGTGAGTACTCAAAACACTGCAATACGCTACACAGGTCTCGCATGGAGGCCCACTCGTTGGTGGTGAAGTGGTGCTGTTCCACAGAGCGACTGACCCGTGTGTGCTGCAGCTGAAACTCCACTATTGCCTGCTGCTGCTAGCACAGTCTCTCCAGCATGTGTAAGGTGGAGTTCCACCTTGTGGGCACGTCGCATAGGAGGCGGTGAGCGGGAAGGCCGAAGTTCCGCTGCAGCGCAGAGAGGGGAGCAGCAGCAGGGTGAGAACGCCGAAAGTGTGCGCATAGACGGCCCACACTTTATGCAGCAGCTCTGACATATCCGGGTAGTTTTTTTTAGAAAATTCTGTACCACCAAATTCAGCACAAGTGCCAGGCAAGGGATGTGCGTCAAACGGGCTAGGCCCAGAGCCGATACGAGATTTCGGTCATTGTCGCACACCACCAGACCGGGCTTGAGGCTCAGTGACAACAACCACTCATTGGTCTATTGTTCAATGCCCGTCCACAGCTCCTGCACAGTGTGGGGTTTATCCCCCAAACATATCCATTTTAAAACAGCCTGCTGTCGTTTCCCCCTGGATGTGCTGATGTTGGTGGTGAAGGTGTTACGCTGAGCGGATGAGTAGGTGGTCGAGGAGGAGGAAGCGCAGTAGGAGGAGGAGGACACAGGAGGCAAAGAGAAATGCCCTGCAATCCTCGGTGGTGGAAGGACATGCGCCAAATGGCTAGCCGGCTCAGGCCCACCCGCCACTACATTTGCCCAGTGTGCAGTTAGCGAGATATAGCATCCCTGCCCGTGCTTACTGGTCCAGGTATCAGTGGTTATGTGGACCTTGCCACAGATGGCGTTGCGAAGTGCACACTTGATCTTGTCCCCGACTTGTTTGTGCAGGGAAGGGATGGCTCACCTGGAAAAGTAGTGGCGGCTGGGAACCATGTACTGTGGGACAGACACCACCATCAGGTTTTTGAAACTGTCCAAGTCCACCATACGGAATGACAGCATTTCAAAGGCCAGGAATTTAGAAATGCTGGCATTCAGGGCCAGGGATCGCGGGTGGGTAGGGGGGTACTTCCTCTTTCTCTCCAGTGTTTGGGAGATGGAGAGCTGTAAACTTATATGGGACCATGGTGTGGAAATGCTTGGGGACGGTGGCGGACATGGTGGCGTTGCTGTCATATCGTCTGTTTGCTGGGTGGCAGGTGACACTGGAGGAGGAGGAGGCCGAGGCAGCAGCAGAAGAGGAAGCAGGAGGAGGTCGAGACCTTTCTTGGATTTTGAGGTAATTATTCCAATGCAGCTTGTGCCTTGAATTTAGATGCCTGATCATGCAGGTTGTGGTCAGGTTTAGAACATTTATGCCCCGGCTCAGGCTATCGTTGCACAGCTTGCAAACCACTCGTGTCTTGTCGTCAGCACATTGTCTGAAGAACTGCCACACGGGGGAACGCCTTTGAGCTGCCTTCGGTGTGCTAGGTCCCTGGGTGCGGTGGGTAGTATCAGGCATACTTTCTAGGGGGACGCTCGCTCCGCTTTTGCAACCTGCTTCCTCTTTTGCTGTGCTGGTGCCTCTGTGCGACCACCACCTCTTCCTCCAAACTGCACACGTCACTCGAATGACCCTCAGTCCATGTGGGGTCTAGGACCTCATCATCCTCCTCCACATCATCTTCCACCCACCCTTCACCACTGCCCTCCTTGTCAGTCTGCACACTGAGGAAAGCTGCAGCAGTTGGCACCTGTGTTTCGTCATCTACGACGTACTGCGCTGGTGTTTCCATGTCCTCATCCTGCAACAGAAGTGGTTGGGCATCGGTGCACTCAATGTCTTCCACTTCTGGGGCAGAGTTATGTGGATGGCCCACAGAAAGCACACCAGGGAGTCATCAAAAACCATAAGAGTCTCTTGCATGACTTGGGTCTCAGACTACTTGGCTAATTTACAAGGGGCTGAGGTGAAAGACAGATGGCCATGGGGTTCAGGTGCCAACTCTGAGCTTTCATCAAGGGACCGGGAGGGAGACAATGTGAAGGAACTGGAGGCATTGTCAGCCACCCAATCTACTATCGCCTGTACTTGTTCTGGCCTCAGCAATCGTTGAGCGGCATTCGTGCCTACCATACACCGGTGAAGGTATTTCACTTGTGCGTGTAGCTGGCACACATCGACCACATCCTCTCCTTCCAACAGGAGCTTCACCAACACGACTAACACCAGCAGCACCATGACCACGTCCCTTATTTGATGCTCTCCTCATTGTGCCCGCAAATGTACTATGTAGCCCTGTTTAAGTATTTATTAATACCAATTAATACCTCCGACTGTTACGGAGGTCAAGGAAGTGTAACAGAGGGAGGGCCAGGGAACTACTTTCGAGTCTCAACCGTGGACTTGGGGTACCGGTAGACAGAAAGTGGAGTCGGGGAACATTTAATCGGTTCATCAGACTCTGGGTTCAGTACGTTCTC
>BLSH010257402.1:813725-827701 GCA_018402905.1 Glandirana rugosa | reverse complement strand
CCCCCCCCCCCCCCCCCCCCCCACAGTAAGAACACACCCAAGGAACACAGTTTACCCCTAGCTCCCCCCCCAGGTTAACCCCTTCACTGCCAATGACATTTATACAGTAATCAGTGGACATTTACATTTCTGATCACTGAATAAATGTCAATGGTCCCAAAAAAGTGTCAAAATGGTCCGACATGTCCGCCCCAATATCGCAGTACCGCTAAAAATCGCAGATCGCCGCAATTACTAGTAAAAAATAAATAAAAACCCCAGAAATGAATTATCCGTAAACGCGACCACTTTTGCGCAAACCAATCAATAAACGCCGATTGTGATTTTTTTTTTTTATCACAAATATGAGGAAGAATATAAATCGGCCAAAACCGGTGAAAAAAAAGTTTTTTTATATTTTTTTTGGATTTGAATATTAGCAAAACGTAAGAAATTTGGGGTTTTTTTGCAAAATGGTCAATCTTCTTTTGTTTATAGCGGCGATCAGAAATGACGCAGAGGTGATCAAATGCCACCAAAAGAAAGCTCTATTTGTGGGAAAAAAAGGACGCAAATTTTGTTTGGGTGCAACGTCGCACAACCGCGCAATTGTCAGTTAAAGCGACACAGCGCCGAATCACAAAGTGCTCTGGTCCTAAAGCTGGAAAACCTTCCGGTTGGTAAGTGGTTAAGGTCCCAAGGCGCCCGTACCTTGGGAGCAACACGAGGAACCCCCTGGACAAAGGTACGAATCAATGAATGTGTCGCCAAAGGACGCTGAAAAAGAATCGCCAGGGCAGAAATCTGTCCCTTAATGCCAACGTGTGATCTAGGCCTTGCTGAAGGTAGACCAGCACATGAGCCACTGAGAAAGATTGGGGGTCCATCCCCCCGCCTTGCACCAGGCAATGTAAGCCTTCCAGGTGAGGTGATAAATCTTACGCGAAGTGGCCTTAGGCGCCTTGAGCATAGTGGGGATCACTGAATCAGAGAGTCCCCTATCCTTTAACACCTGGAATCCAATAGCCAGGCCGTTAAAGCCAGAGAGGATAAAGCAGGGTGCAAGATGGGGCCCTGGGAAGCAGATCCTCGCAAAGCGGGAGAGGCCAGGGAGCATTCACCACCACCGTACCATTGCGGTGTACCCGGGCCTCCGGGGCCAATCCGGCGCCACGAGAATGGCCGGTATTTCCTCCACTTCTATCCTGCGCATAGGCATGGGAGCAGCATGAGAAGGAAAAAAGCATAGGTGAACCGAAGACTGTTCCAAAGAGCAGCAAGGGCACCTGCCGTGTCAGCCAACGGGCCCCCGCTCAGCTCACGAAGGTCTGTACCTTCCGAGTTCGCCGGAGTGCCAGCCGAACCATGACTGGCGTACCCTACCACAAACAGAGCTGCCGGAACACAGCCGGATTCAGGGACCATCCCCCCTGAACCAACCTCACACGACCAGGGCACTCACTAGCCAACTCTTGATGCCTGAAATGTAAACGGCGGAGATCACCAGCACGTGAAGTTCTGCCCACCGCAGAATGAAAGCCACAGTCGAAGCAGCAGCTAAGCGTCTTGTCCCGCCCTGCTACTCCACATATGCCACGGCCGTGGCAATATCCGAGCTCAGACAAGACAAACTACAGCCTCCCCGACAAGCGGGAGAGGCAAGGCCAGATGGCCCAAAGATCAGGAAATGCATCTGGACACGAGACTCCTCCTGGGACCAGCAACCCTAGGTCGCCAACACCCCAGGACTTCAGCCAGGCAGACTGGCATCCGTAGCGACAATTGTCCAAAAACAGGGAAGAAAACAACTTCCCCCAAATGCAGGGCTGGGGCACGCAACCACCATAGTAATGAGGATCTGGCCTGGCGGTCCAACCTGATCAACCAAACCAGGGATGAGGGGGACTTGCCCCACTGCAGAACAACACCTTTCGCTGCCGAGCAAAAGTGTGACACTGCGCAAACTGGGCCGCCGCCAGAGAGGAAAGCCAGAGCACCAGAAGCCACCTGCAAGGAGCAGGGGGAAGAACTTTAGGGAAAGCGGGGACCTACCCGCCAACTAAAGCCACCTCCGCCCTTAGGGCTGGAGCTGACTCCGTCCGCTAGGGCAGGTCGGGCAGATCCAACGTGATGCCCCTCAGCCTCACAGAGCCAGAACCGGGGCCACCAATCCGAAGAGGACCCGAAGAGCAGAAACCAGGTAAAAATGGGGAGAGCCATAACCGTGTAGTGAAGCTCCAATACCGGCAAGGCGCAGGAAACGCCGGCGTAGGGCACACAGGGCGATACGCCGATGCGCCACTGCCCTGTCGAGATAAACCAGGAAGAGACCCTGGTGCGCCACCATCATGTGGCCAGACGTACACGTACCAGACAGTGGAGGGGCAATGAGCCATATCGCCCAGTCCCCGTTCTCCTCCGACCTTAAGCAGAACAGAGTAAATCATGGTACGCCCCGAGCATGGGACAAGGGTATCCACCCCTTGATGAAGCCGGTTCCTAACCAGGCCGGCAGTCTGCCCGGGATGAGGGGAAATAAATCCCATTTTGTACCCAGACAAAATCACCCAGCGTACTGAAATTCAGAAAAGTCATCGACCGCAGGCATCTCCCCACCAAACCGTGGCTAGGGGCAACCCTTCACGCTGAGAAGGACTTGTCTCCTGGCCTGTCGCACCTATGATGCCAGGGACACTTCCACCCACCTGCGGGATCCCTGACGGACAGGGAGCCCTAGCCCGATGGCGGAAGGAACGGAGGAAAAGAGACCTCTTCTGAGACGCCAAGGAGTGACCCATGCAACGGGGCCCCCTACCTGCTGGCTCCAATGTGGATCCAAGAGCTGCCTAGTTGAGAAGGGAAGACTGCCAGGGCCTGCCTGACCGACAGGACCCTAGAGAAGCAGACATCTAAGCAGTGAAGGAGCCGGCCATCCTGTTCCGAGAGCGTTTACAACACCCGAGTGGAACCAATAACGGGCGAAAGCTGACCCTGCCAAAACAACCCACATCGGGTAGCAGGCTTGGCGCTCCTGTCAGCCGGGCCTAAGGACGGTAATCAGCGTCTGCATGGTCTTCAACATACAGTGCAAACTTGCAACAGGTGGCACCTGGGAATCAACTGTGGAAGGTAGATGAGCCAACCACTACCTGCCCAGCTGAGCACCCAAGATCGTGGTCACCACGATCAGGCGGAACATAGGGGGTACCACCACAGGCCGCCATACAGAAAAAAAGGGTGTCTGAGACCACTCCCAGTCCCCGCAGCTGCACTCCAAGTAGGACACCTGGGGAACCCACAGCGACGGCCCCTCCCTGCAAGGGACCAGCCGTAATCCCCCAAACCGGAGCTTGTGGCCCCCGACAACGGGAGAAGGGGGCCACTGCCGGGCAGACTGTTGTCGGCCCTCTGGTGACACGGGCCAGGCTACCCCCTACGAGAAGTAACCTGACCGAGAGCACAGGACAACTGCCACCGGTCATCTGCTGATGATCAAGGTGCTGTCTGGTGCCTTCCCGTGCGTTGCAGTAGCTGCGGCATACCCCTCCATACTATTCCGGGAACACCGGGACACACTATCGACGTCCCAAGGGGGGCCCCCCGACCTAGGAGGGCCCCCGTCAGGGTCCGACTCATCCCAGAGGCAGGAGGGGGGTACGGCCCACCATATGCCCAAGTCCCTGCCTGGGAAACCCAGGACCACCTCCCAGTCCCTAAGCGCCACGGAGAGGTCAAGTGGGACGGCACCTGCATCGGCAGCCAATGTAGCCCACCCTGGTAAAATGGGAAAGGGACAGGGCTGTGACCAGTATCAGCTACTGTACGGGGGG
Source organism: Glandirana rugosa (assembly GCA_018402905.1). Taxonomy (NCBI): domain Eukaryota; kingdom Metazoa; phylum Chordata; class Amphibia; order Anura; family Ranidae; genus Glandirana; species Glandirana rugosa. The sequence continues at coordinate 823,892 of BLSH010257402.1, read as the reverse complement.
GGGGAGGAGTAAACCAGCGCCAGAAGGTCAGGGAACCGCCCCCCCACACACATGCAGGCTGTACTGAAATGCATGGTCGACCGCAAGATGGCTGCCATGCACACTAGAGGCCAAAACACGTGGCCGGCCACAACAAAATGGCGGCCGCGATCAGCAATAGAGGCCGAACATGCAGCCGGCCCTGTCGAAGGTAAGGGGCGCCACTAAGGGCCCCCAAGTCCCAAGGGAAACCAAGAGGGGGTGGGAGGGGAAGAGAGCAGCGGCCATGCGACACCCGTGACGCGAGCCCGAGGACGCGGTCCTAAGTGCGCTGGTGGGATGTTTAACCTGCCGGCCGCGCAGCACGGAGCGAGACCAGACGCGGCCGACCACACGTGCAGCTAAAAGTCGGCTCGCGTCCGTTGGCCACGCTGGAGAGACTACCTGGATCTAGGATACCCAGCCTGTCACCCAGCCGGCTACTTGATTGCATTCTTCATCAGAAACTTGAGAAAAATGAACGGGGAACCGCAGATCCCAGAAGGGAGCCAGGTCCTACTCCTTGCACTAGGCAGAAAAAAAGGGATTTTATTAAAACTTACTGTAAAATCCTTTTCTCTGAGTTCACTGACAGACGCAGCTCTCTATTGACATGTGGAGTTATATGCAGATCCTATTAGGAGTTAACTAGGCAAAGAAAGAAAGCAAGTTGGCCCCTCCCAGGGGGCTTTCCTCTCCTTCCCATATAATCCCCCTACTCTGCTCAGTACATCAATTAGTAACAAGCCGTACCGAAAAAAAAAAAAAAAAACGCAGAGGGGTGGGTGCTGCGTCTGTCAGTGAACTCAGAGAAAAGGATTTTACGCTAAGTTTTAATAAAATCCCTTTTTCTCCTACGTTCACTGACAGACGCAGCTCTCCATTGACATGTGGGGATGTCCCAAAGCTGTGTCATTAAGAGGGGTGGGTAAACGACAACAGAACCTCTGAAGAGGCGCCAGAAGCGCCTACACTGCCGCCTGTAAAACTTTACGGCCAAAAGCAGCATCCGAAGATGCAGACACATCAACTTTATAAAACTTAGTAAACGTGTGCACTGAGGCCCGAGTGGCCACCTTGCACACCTGTGACACCGAGGCCTGGTGTCCAAAAGCCCAGGAAGTGCTAACAGCCCTTGTAGAATGAGCCGTGACTGGAAAAGGAGGCACTTTGCCCCGAACAGAATATGCATGAGTCACAGTCTGTCTGATGCAACGAGAGACAGTAGCAGACAAGGCCGCCAATCCTTTGCGCGGACCATCAGTCAGGACAAAACGCGTCAGACTTCCGAAAAGAGTCTGTAGCAGCCAAATACACCCGCAAAGCCCATACGACTTTCAAGGAATGCAACTCAATCTCCTTAGGATGTGAAGGGAACGGACACAATGAAGGAAGAACAATATCTTCGTTAATATGAAAAGAAACCACCTTTGGCAAAAAAGAAGGCGGCGGGCGCAAGGCCGCCTTGTCCCTGTGCAGGACCAAGTAAGGAGACCTGCAGGACAATGCTGACAACTCAGACACCCGCCTAGTGGATGTAATGGCCACCAAGAAAGCCACTTTCTGCGACAACAACTGTAAGGGAATATCCCTGATCTTCTCATATGGTGGCTTCTGAAGCACTGAAAGCACCAGATTTAAATCCCAGGGCGCCATAGGCGACCGAACCTGAGGAGCCACATGGCGCACACCTTGTACAAATGTACGAATCAATGAATGTGACACCAGGCAATATAAGCCTACCAGGTGCGATGATAAATTTTGCGTGAAGTACACTTGCGTGCTTTCAGCATGGTAGGAACCACTGAGTTATCTACACCCCTGTCCCTCAGCACCTGGGACTCAATAGCAAGGCCGTCAAAGCCAGCGAGTGTAAAGCAGGGTGCAATATGGGTCTCTGAGACAGCAGATCGTCTCGCAGCGGGAGACGCCAGGGAACGTCTGCCACCACTCTTACCACGTACCACAAACGCCAAGACCAATCCGGAGCCACCGGAATCCGCTTCTACCCTGCGCAGTAGACGCGGGAGAAGTTTGAGGGGAGGATAGGCATACAGAAGACGATACTGACCCCAAGCGCCACTGCCAACAGGTCTCTTGTCCTGCACACAAAGGTCTTTACTTTGTGGTTGAACCTAGACGCCATGAGGTCCACGTCTGGCGTGCCCCACTTGTGGCAAATCTGGCTGAACACTTTTGGATGGAGGGACCATACCCCCTGATCCAGCGTCTGGCGACTGAGGAAGTCCGCCTGCCAATCTTCTACGCCTGGAATGTAGATGGCGGAGATTGCCAATACGTGAAGTTCTGCCCAACGCAGTATGAGAGCTGCTTCCGCAGCCGCGCTCCTCGTTCCGCCTTGATGGTTCACATACGCCACCGCTGTAGCATTGTCCGATTGAACCTGAATCGGGAGCCCTTGCAACCTCGCCGTCCAGTGGGATAAGCAGAGTCTGATCGCCCTTAGCTCCAGCACATTGATCGGAAGGCGAGATTCCTGCGCCGACCAACGGCCCAGGGCAGACAGATGTCCCAGGATGCCCCCCCAGCCCGACAGGCTGGCGTCCGTCGTGATTATCGACCACGTCAGGGGAAGAAATAATTTTCCCTGCGTCAAGGCTGGGGCCCGAAGCCACCAGGCCAAGGTCTGATGATCCAAGCTGACCAACTGGTCCAGAGACAGTGGGGATCTGTCCCACCGAGACAGAATCGCTTGCTGAAGTAGCCAAGTGTGGCTTTGAGCGTAAGGTACCGCCTTGAAGGCCGACACCATGAGCCCCAGCACACGCATACAGAACCCTAATTATGACCACCAATGAGACAGTAAGGTTCGCACTGCTGATTGCAGGGACCGCAGTTTGGCCGGAGGCAAGAACACCTTCGCCTGCTCCGTGTCCAGAATCAGACCCAGATATTCCAGGCGACAGGACGGGGTCAATGTCGACTTCTGCAGATTGATCAGCCAACCGAAGTCCTTTAACGTGGCCATGGTGATAGCTACGTTCTCCTCCAGTGCTGAGGCAGACTCTGCTCTCAGGAGCAGGTCGTCGAGGTATGCTACCACCGCAATGTCCTTTTGCCTCAGTAGCGCCAGCACCAGGGCCACCAACCTGGTGAAGACCCGAGGAGCCGAGGCCAGACCGAAGGGCAGTGCCACAAATTGGTAATGGAGATCTTGCACCGCAAAGCGTAGGAAGCGCTGGTGTCGGAGACAAATGGGAACATGGAGATACGCGTCCCTGATGTCCAGGGATGCCAGGAAGTCCCCCTGATGTAGGGCAGCCATGACCGAACAGACCGGTTCCATCCAGAATTTTCGCGCTTTCACATAAAAGTTTAGCACCTTCAGGTCCAAAACTGGCCTTACCCCCCCCCCCTCCTTTTTTGGGGACCACAAATAGGTTCAAGTAGAAACCGTGAAACCTCTCTGACTGAGGCACCGGGACGATCACCCCCTGGTCCGAGAGTGCCTGAACCACCCCGAAAAGGGCCTCCCGACGTTGATGCGGGAGTCTTAAGTTCGATGGGAAGAACCTGTCTGGGGGTAGAGTGCTGAACTCTATCCTGTACCCGGAGGACACGACTTCCTGCACCCACCGGTCGGAAATGCGGGCAGTTCACCTGTCTGATAACCCCAGAAGACGTCCCCCCCCACCCGATCTTCGGGTGGGGGCAACCCATCATGCAGAAAAGGGCTTATCTTCTGCTTTTTTGTTTTTGCGCTGCCAAGGTCTTTTACCGGCTCCTGCAACAGCCTTGCCCTTTGCGCCACGAAAAAACCTCTTCTGACCCAAAGAGACGCCTGCTTGCGTGAAATTCTCGCTGCCTGGGCTCCGGAAGAAACGTACTCTTCCCGCCAGTGAAATCCTTAATGATTTCATCCAACTGAGGCCCAAAGAGACGGCCAGCCTGAAAAGGGAGGTCCGACAGGCCTTTTTTGGATGCGTAGTCACCCGACCACGAACGCAACCAGAGGACCCGTCTGATAATGACTGCAAAAACAGACATTTTGGGCAACATAGGGAGCAGGTCTAGAGCTGCATCACACAGGTACTTGATACCGTGAAACACATGTTCGGCTTTCTGCGACGCCTCAAGCGTTCTGCTGCAGTCCAGATCATTCTGCAGCTCCGCCATACATTCAGACAGATATTGCACCGCCATGGCAGATGCCAGGGCTGGTCTCAAGGCCGATCCTGCCAAAATGAAAAGTGCCTTAGACACTGCCTCCGTCTTCCTATCAGCAGGATCCTTAAACAGCGGCAACCCCTCCAGGGTAATGGTCGTCGCCTTGTTTAGGCGCGCCACCGGGGGGTCCACCGAGGGCACGCCCACTTCTTTACGAAATTATCCTCAAAGGGATACCCGATAGCGAAACGCTTTGGCATGGCGAAGGAATGATCAGATGATCAAAAAACGTATCATAAGGGTACGCTCTGGGTGACCTAGGAGGCCTGGCAGTCCCGCAGACATATGTAGACGTCTGCGACTCGCCATCTTGGTCCAGTCACAAAGACGCACGGATGCCAGATATTATTGCGGACACCAGCGCCTTTTTGCCCCTTGATCTTCCTCACCATCCGAAAGGTCAAGTTCACCCTCAGAAAGCTCCACGGGGGTCCCCGTGACCCCCGAAGCCACTTCCGTTCGGAGTCCTCCACTGAGCACAAGGGGGCGCTTTTTAGGGGCCCCCGGGGCCTTGCTCGGCCCAACCCTGGGAAAAAATTCCCCAAACACCGCCCTCAGCTGGTCTAGGGACACCAGGGACCCCAGCGCAGGTTGCACTGCCGCTGATTCCTCTTCAGAGGGCCCTGCAGGGTCATCTGCCATCACTCCACTAAGACTGAACAAACATAGTGAGGACAACAACTAGCGGCACCCCCACACTGTAACCACACCACCGCCCCTCAGAACGCCAGGGAGACCAAGGAGGACTGCACCCACCGCCAGCAGCACCGCCAGGAGCCCAGCTATACTTGCTGTTTTTGCCACAAAAAACATCCTGAGGACCGCCAGAGAGCTTGCGCCATCAGCAACCAGCAACACCGTCCTAGCACAGTGAAAGTAAAACGGCAGCAGCACATTTTCTCAGCATGCAGGGACTCCAATATGGCCGCCGAGGATATCCACTAGAGGCCAAAGGGCTGCTGAGGACTGAGGCTCCGGCAAAATGGCCGCCACAGCACTGGAGGGAAAATCTCATGGAAAATGGTCGCGGCTACGGCAAAATGGCAGCGGATCGCCGCATGGCGGCCTAGGCTGTAGCTACACAATGCCAAATGGGGTGTGGGGGGGGGGGTTAAGAATAGAGGACGAAGGGACCCAGGAGAGTCCCAGCGACCAGCCTTTACCGGCGGCTAGCTCAGACAGAGATGCCAAAAAACGCCCGGCAACCCCCCCCCCCCCCAGGGGAGCAGAGAGGGGCTCACTCACCACTCCTGATGGGCGCAGCGGGTAGCCACCCGGTCGCAGACTTTTCTCCCCAGCTGGGGAGGGATGCTGCTGGCCACAAGCCTCTGGACAGGATCAAATCTGGACACTGGGCACAAGTGGGGGTCACCCACTGGCCGCCCGCACGGAATGGGCACGATGCGCCGGGACCCACTATAGCCTGGGACTAGCTTGCATCGGTTGGCCGTGCTGAGGAAGGTACAGGATTTTCCAGGAACCATCTATGCCCCAGCCGGCTTCTTGATAGTAGTCTTCATGTAGATGAAAAATAAAAAAGCGGTAGCAAATATCTAAACCGCAGGTCCCATAAGGGAGCCAGGTCAACTCCTTGCACTAGGCATGTTAAAACTGATGTACTGAGCATAGTAGGGGGATTATATGGGAAGGAGAGGACAGCCCCCTGGGAGGGGCCAGCTTGCTTTTTTTCTTTGCCTAGTTAACTCCTAATAGGATCTGCATATAACCCCATATGTCAATGGAGAGCTGCGTCTGTCAGTGAACGTAGGAGAAAACTGAGTTGCTGAGCAGGGCAGGAGGGGTTATGCCAAGTGAGGACTGCCCCCTGGGAGGGGCTGTGTCTGCTTTTAGCTGAACTACGTTCTGCCTAGTCCACTCCTAGTAAAAGGTGCATAAACCCCACATGTCATGGATAAGAGGCTGCGTCCTTCAATGAACGAATGAGAAAACAGGTTTGTTTTTTAACAACCTTTACAATCACTTTAAATACTATCCCTGGAGTTCAGTTTAATTGCTTCTATCAACCTTCAAGCTGCAGTTTCCAGTTGTTGTGACAGAACAGTCGTCACCCTCTGATGTGTACACAGCACAGAAGCTGCATAACCAGCAGAAATTCAGGGACAAGTCGGAGCAGAGCGTTCTGCATGATAATGGGAGGATGAACAAGACGATAACAGACAGTCTAGACAGATTTGGGATTGTGCTGCACATTAAAATAAACATCACACCTCTGCTTGTTCTACACATTAAATTGACGCCATTAGTGTAAAAATTGCTTTCATGTCTCACAGTAAATGAAATCCAGCGTCTTATGCTATGATAACCCCAATCACACAAATCTTCCACAATGGCTGAAAATTAAGTCAGCTGGAATATCAAATTGGAAAGCAAACTATTTTTTCACTATATAATGTCATGACTAGGACGGACATATCAGGCGCAGCCTTGCAAGTTCACTTACCCTCTTTCTGAACTCCTGGCAGCAGCAGCCTTCTCTCTCTAAAATAATATAAAAAAACAACGGATTAGAGGAGAGGCAACAAATAAATTCCATTATTTCCACACAGCTGGACAAGGAGTATCAATAAAAAGCTGGCTTCTTAGATCTCCAGAAAGTATGCAAGACTGCCATTTAAAAGTGAATCACACGTTACTTGGAGCTTTACATAGGCATAGGGCTCAGGAGTCTCTTTCCATCCCAGGAGAAAGTGCTGGGTGCCCATGTGGTCAATCACCAAACACTAGTGCTAACACATGGGGAAAAGGACTGCAATGTCCATTACTGCATCATGCACAAACTCTGATACTAGGGTATTATATGTTTTATATGCAAATATTGTATTAGTATATTTTTTCGGTTTGAATACATATGCATTATTTGTCCAGAGTGTTTCTAACATTTTATTGGTATGTAATGTATGTATGCATATTGGTACATTTACACTATATTGCCAAAATTATTGGGGCGCCTGCCTTTACACACACATGAACTTTAATGGCATCCCAGTTTTAGCCGTAGGGTTCCCTATTGAGTTGGCCCACTCTTTGCAGCTATAAAAGCTTCAACTCTTCTGGGAAGTCTGTCCACAAGGCTTAGGAGTGTCTATGGCAATGTTTGACCATTCTTCCAGAAGAGCATTTGCAAGATCCGGCACTGATGTGGACGAGAAGGCCTGGCTCGCAGTCTCCGCTCTAATTTATTCCAAAAGTGCTCTATCAGGTTGAGGTCAGGACTCTGTGCAGGCCAGTCAAGTTCCTCCACCCCAAACTCGCTCATCCTGATCTTTATGGGCCTTGCTTTGTGCACTGATGCGCAGTCATGTTGGAACAGGAAGGGGTAATCTCCAAACTGTTCCCATAAAGTTGGGAGCATGAAATTGTCCAAAATGTCTTGGAATGCTGACGCCTTCAGAGTTCCCTTCACTTGAAATAAAGGGCCAAGCCCAACTCCTGAAAAAAACTCACACCATAATTACACCCCCCCCCCCCGTGTCCCCACCAAATGATTTGGACCAGTGCACAAAGAAAGGTCCATAAAGACATGGATGAGCGATTTTGGGGTGGAGAAACTTAACTGGCCTGCACAGAGCCCCGACCTCAAATCGACAGCAAACACCTTGGGAATGAATTAGAGCGGAGACTGATCCAACATCTTTGCCTGACCTTACAAATTTGCTTCTGGAAGAATGGTCAAACATTCCCATAGACACTTCTAAACCTTGTGGACAACCTTCCCAGAAGAGTTGAAGCTGTTATACTGCAAAGGGTGGATCAACTCAACACTGAACTCTACGGACTAAGACTAAGATGTCATTAAAGTTCAGGTACGTGTTAAGCCAGGCGTCACAATACTTTTGACAATATAGTGTATGTATGGATAGATATAGGCATATATTTATTGCTGTTGTCAGAAAGCTACCATATATAATTAGTAGTGCTGAATATAATATAATCTGAAGGAGAGAATTTTTCTTTTAAAGAGGATGTAAACCCACCACTCACCCAGTATAAACTAATGGCACAGTATTGATGTATATGTACATGCAAGCCTCCTGCATGTATCCCTACCTTGCAAATGTCATCACTTTCAGCAGAAGCAGACTTGCAAAACACTGGAATCAGTGAGTGGCTCTCTTTGCTGAAGCTCGGTGGGTGGAGTTGTGATGTCACAAGACTCCCCACCCTCTATATTAAAGCCGCATACACACGGGACGACGATCGTATACAACAGGTCGTACTAACGACCGTTGTATGCGATATCGATAGTTCATATGCGCGATTAGAACAGTCGAACATACGACGGTCGGACAAGGGAGTTGTATGAGCAGACTAGAAAACTTGGTCGTACCAACAAGCGCTCATACGACCGTTGTATCGTGTGTACAGAGCAGTTGGTACAACAAGTTGTATTGTGCAAAACACGCATGCTCCGAAGTCAGGAACGGCCGGATGCTGATTACATGCACCTGAACGTTCTTCTGTGCTCGTACGATCGTGTAGTGCAGTCAGTATGCAAGTTACATTATGCAACATACGATTTGCGACGATCGTACGTAAGATCGTCGTCCCGTGTGTACGAGGCTTGAGACCTGGAAGAGATGGGAGGGGGGAGTGTGAAGCTCTGTATGCTCCCATGCAGGAGATAAGAATTGAAAGCACTGGATGAAACCCTTTTTTGTCTCTTACTGAAAAAAGATAAGAGCATTGCTCAGAGCTGGATTAACTCTTCATGGCAAGATTGGGCACAGATGACATGATATCCTCTCTTGTACAAGGCAGAAGCGTCAGTCATTTTTTTTTTTTTTTTTGGGTTTACATTCACTTTAATGCTTTTGAGCAGGGAATAAGGATTGTAAGACTATAAGGTTCATTTACTAAAACTAGAGAGTGCAAAATCTGGTGTAGATGTTTAGGGTAGCCAAACAGCTTGTTCAATTAAGCTTTGACAACAAAACCTGGAAGCTGAATGGTTTCTATGCAGAGCTGCACCAGATTTTGCACTCTCCAGTTTTAGTAAATCAACCCCTATGCCTTCATTAAGGTTGAAGCATGTGGCCACCTTAGAAAGAAAGGATTGGACCTGAGGCTACCTGGTCACTGTGAAACATGAGGAACAGCTCTCTACAAAAGAGAACTGCTGGTCTTGGACGCAAGATTACCTTGTTATTGCAAATAATGAGGAACAGCTCTCTACAAAACGGCTGCATACTTAGACACAGACATAACTACTAGAAAGGCCACTTTGCAGGAGAGGTCACCCAGGGGAATATCTGTGATGGGTTCAAAGGGTGGTTTCTGAAGGGCAGAGAGAACCAAGTTGAGATCCTAAGGGAGCACAGGGTGCTGTAATGGGTGTTTGATGTGACATATACCTTGAATGACAAGGAAGAGGGAAGCCAGAGGTTTTAAAAAAGAATGAGCAAAGTTGACAAAAATATGTTGTACTAGCTACCTTTATGGACATCTGTCGAAGAAATGGCTTCAGCACACTTTGCTAGACCGTCCATTACCAGCTTCTCTCCCATATCTATGTTTTCATCTCCCTGCTTCTTCTCCATACACACCGAATATATTCCAGCTTCTACTGAGCGAGCCACGAGGGCAACATCAGCTCCCAGCAGTAGACTGCTCAAGACTTGTGTCCCCTCAGGAGACCACTGATGGCTAACTGGGGTAACACCTGTGGGAGAGAAAGGGAGAAAAAATAATCTTTAATAATCCTTTCTCTGTCGGGGTCCCCCAAGGTTCTGTTCTTGGATCTCTCCTTCTCCATCTACACCTCCTTCCTGGGTCAGTTGCTAGCCTCCCATGGTTTTCAATATCAACGCGACGCAGACGGCACCCAAATCTACCTCTCCAACTCACTCCATCTGTCTCCTCACGCATCATCAAATTACTAACAGACATATCAACCTGGATGTCACATCACTTCCTCAAAACATCTACCTCTTCCTCTCTAGG
>BLSH010257402.1:765895-795794 GCA_018402905.1 Glandirana rugosa | reverse complement strand
GGGGACCAATATGGGGGATCTCGCCCCGGCCACCCGCACGGAACGGGTAAGATGCGGCGGGTCCCTGTGTTGGGGCCGGCTTCGCATGTTGGCCAGGTCGGGGAAAGTACAGAGCACTAAGACCCTCGATGCCCCGACCGGCTTCTTGATAGCAGATCATCTTGATTGCAGAAAAAATAAAAAAGAAAATGGTCACAAAAGGACCGCAGTTCCCTATAGGGAAGCCAGGTCAACTCCTTGCAAACTAGGCATTGAAACTGGAGAGCTCCTCTGGGAGGGGGGTTTTAATGTAGGGAAAGAGGACGGCCCCAGGGGAGGGGCCAGCTGACTTTTTTTCCCTGCCTAGTTAACTCCTGGTAAGACGAACATAAAACCCACAAAGTCATGAAGAGGCTGCGTCTGTCAGTGAACGTAGGAGAAAAAATGTTAAGGAGCGCTGTTTTTTCACCTAAAGCTAAGGTCACAGGACGATTCAGTCACAAATCTTTTCTCCTCATCTGTCTACAGGTGGGCTCATTCTTTGGATGTCCAGAACACTGCCTGCGTGACCTGGACACTTCCAATTGCATGTCCAGCATGCAGGGTCCTATCAAAAATGAGGACAGTGCTAGGGGACTGTTGGGGAGCAGCCAGCATGGGCTTTTTTGAAGTGCTGGATTAGCGGCCTCCTGCAGCCGAAAACTATGCCAGTGAGGGAGCCAGACAGTGGAATTCAAGGAGCATATCTTGCTTTACAGGCTACAGATGATAGATAGGCATAGCAGGGCATCCTCTCTGCAGTTCTGCATCTTGGGTCCTCCACAGAGGCTTTCTTTAGATGCTGCAGCATTATTATATGTTATAATTATATATATATATATGTATATATATAATTAAGTCCAGAGCCTCTTCCTGTGCAGACAGGCGGTCACAAGTACACCCCTCCTCTGCAGCGGTGATGTCCTGATATCAGTGTCCATGCCAGCAGATGTTCCAAGGGTCCCAAATAATCAGCTTCTTCCATACTCAGACTGCAGCACCCTTCCCGCCCAAAAAAATAATCAACTTGAAAGCGCAATACCTACTGGGACACGCAATGAACAAGTGTTTCACATGTCCCTCAAGTGAGAGCAGTGTGTGGTGCTGCCCAAGGCCCAATGGCATACAGATTGTCAGTGAAGATAGGGTGTTCATGTTGTTGAAACTTCGTCAAATTTAATTGTGCTTTCAAGGCAAAGAAGATTAAAAAAAAGTTGCACATTGGCCAAGGGAAGGAGGAGGAAATGTGGGGATTGCTATTTTCATAAGCTGCTTAATGGTTTTAATTTTACTGACCTGAAAATTTGGCACAGCAAGCATCACCCACAGATGGTATATAGGCAGGCTGGTTGGTCTCTGCATTGCAATAACTAAACATCTCCATCATAACTTGCTGCAGCTTCTCCACATCCACTGGAAGCAAACAGAGAAAATATGATACACTCAATGGCCACTTTATAGGTAAAGCTGGTTGTTACTGCAAACAATGTATTATTTAGCTGCAACTCAATATATAAAGCATGCAGACATGGTCAAGAGATTCAAGTGCTTCTCTCTACTGAAGAACAGATGTTTGATTAAGTGCCCAATCACACTGGGGGGACTTGCGCTCCGACATGATTCGCCTCAAGTCCCTTAACATTTGAAATTCCATTGAAATGTATGGGAGCCGTCTTAATGTACACTTCTGAAGTCGGAGCGACTTCAGAAAACGTTCCTGTACTACTTCAAGGCGACTTTTATCCGACTTGTGCCCATAGACTTGAACAGAAGTCGCCTTCAAGTTGGATCCCCCATTTAAATGGAAGCGACTTTACAGTTAAAAAGAAAATAATTTATCCAGGGCAACCCCCTTCCTCCCTGCTCTGATTGGCTAACAGACAAAGTCGCCTGGCATGAAGTCACATTGTAAGTCGCCTAAAGTCACGCTGAAAGTCGTACTGAAATCACCTAGCAGTCGTACTGAAGTCGGGTCGCCCCTGTGTGAATGCAGCCTTAGGCAGCTGAAAAAAAAATAGCTGACCTCCTTACACCCACTACAGGCGATGCAACTCACAAAGAATGATGGATAAAACAAACACAATTCAGTAGACCGCAATGCTTCGGGGTTGATTTACTAAAACTTTAGAGTGTTAAAATCTGGTGCAGTTGAGCATGGTAGTCCATCGGCTTCTAACTTCAGCTTGTTCAATTAAGCTTTGACAAAAAACCTGGAAGCAGATTGGTTTCTGTGCAGAGCTGCACCAGATATTGTACTCTCCAGTTCTAGTTAATCAACCCCAATGTGTTAACAGGGGAGGTGAGAAGGGAATGGGCAGATTTGTTGCAGCAGCAGAAGTCCATGACTTGATTCAATAACCAATAAGGGCAACTATGGCCGAGGTGAAAGTAACACGTTACTGGCAAACATCATATGGCCGACACCAGTGCCACAAGGACAGACTTTAGTGGTGTGTTTCGTAAATGGGCACCTGTAGATGAGTGGCGAGGGAGGGCAGAGGGTCGGGTTTGACTCAATACAGTGCCGGTGTCCATTACAATAGCAGGACTGTTTGGAGGGGGTACAGCAGAAGTTCTGTAATCTGGCAACGATAAAATAACTTTTCAAGCTATAAGAAGCAAGCAAAGATTAGATTACTTACTACATCACGAAAGGTAAACAATGAAAAATCTCTCAAAGCTATTAAAAAGGTTCACTCTCCTCAAAGTCCTATCCCACTATACTAAACTCTCACCCAGATCTACCCCTTCCCCGTGTAGATCCACTTTTCACCTCTTCCCTTTTTTCACACCCTACCTATTCTTTAATCTACGCAACATCCTTACCTGCGTTTCTCTTTTAAAAGAGAAGTATGGACTTTTTTTTATTACAGAATCGTATTTACTTAGATGGCTGCAGCATCAGTACAATGCTGCATCTGCCCCCCGTAGGCTCTAACAATGAGAACAGAGCGATCAAACACTGACGATCGCTCAGATCTCAGGGCTCCCTGAGCAGAGAACACACTGGAGCGCTGGGCTCTAGAGGCGGAAGGGGCCAGCTTAGCCTATCAGCAGCTCGCTGAGAGACTGAACCAGGAGCCAGTCCAGGCCTGTGAGCGGATCTCGACTTCATTGTGGCTATGTTGCCTGAGCCTGGACCGACTCTGTGACATTAGCTGACTTCAGCCTCCTGTCAGCTGAAAATGGGTCACAGAAGTGCAGAACGAACGTCTGTGATCCACAAGAGAAGTACAGCCAAATAAGCTTTGGCTGTACTTCTCCTTCAAGTACCAATCCCACCCATCTAATGCTATTTTTTTTTTTTTTTTAATGCGGCTTACACCCCTTCTACAACCTTCCCCACACATCCCCCTATCTTCCCTACACCCTCCAAACCTTGTCTTTTTCCATGCACTCCTAAACAGGCCAAATTGTCCTTGGACACAGCTGATTGGTTCTCCTTGGACAAATATAGCATGATAATGACCAAGAAAGCACCATGCTGGCGTTCTATCCATTCTACAATATGGACAAGTATGCACAAAAGATTCCTCTCTACTTTTCAGGTCATGTAATCAATGAATGAACCGACAAGTGTCCAGCACAAATATCTTCACCCCAATTTTATTTCTCAAAAAATAATTTGGAAATAAACAGGTAGAGCCTGAAGTTAGGTTTTAATACCAAAAGAACATAATGTCATGCTATAGTACAGTTGATGAGCATATAAACCATTCCAGGATTTATGTCAGTTGCTATGGAATTTGCTTCCTGGCAGGGAACAATGTAATGGTTCTATATACTTTATAAAGCTATGAGTGCAGGAGTTTTCAATCCCATAAATATACATACATATCTGTACAACAGGTAACAGACACAGATCTCTAGTTTTTCTCACCTCTGTTTTCTTTTGGGAAAACGTACATCAAGTCCGGACTTCTCACTCTTAATACACACGCAGCCAGCGGCTCATTTAGCTGCAAATCAACAGACGCCCAACTTTGCGCCACACTGACTCCTAGAAATACATCAATGGGTTTAGGGATGCAAATACCACACCAATCACCATTTAAGAAAGATTACTATTGCATTATCTGGAAGAATAAACCATTTATGTACAATCCAGGAATGATTTCTGAAAAAGACTCAGGAATCCAGACACTAATGAGGTTTAACTTGCATGTCTTTTCTATTTGATGTCAATGTGTAAGAGCTGACGATTAATCTGCTTATGCATTTCCTTTCCTGGTTTCTCCCTCGGCCTTCATCAACATGCTAATTTTAAAGAAAAGCTTCCGGTTTTCATTATATACCTTATTTATAAACCCAGTGACACCATTCAAACCTATGTGCTCCTCTATGAAATGCAGGCAGATCACGGCAGGTGGGAGGGGCGGCAGAGTGCTGTCCCAGTACTACTGTAGTCATAGTAACTTATGGCCAAAAATCTCTCTTACCCGCCTAAATCAAAATAAATATTCTCCATTGTCGTTAAAGCAGTAGTAAACTCTGCTCTACCACTTGTACCTACGGGCAAGACTATAGTAAGGCTTACCTGTAGGTACTGTGAATATTTCCTAAACTTGTGCTGTTTGGGAGATATTCAGTGTGCATGCAGCCAGTGACGTTACAGGAACATGTGCTCTGAAGGTCTGGTATATAGTGTCGGTGTTCTGTCAAAAGAGCCAACTCGTCAAAATTTCCAATGACGTCAGGTCCGGTGACTCTCCAGCAGCAGTAATTGCAGATTTTGACGACTTGGCTGTTTTCACAGAACACCGGCAGCATATACACTACGGTACACAATATAATGAGTGCCCGCTAGTAACCAACATGGCCGCCTTTAAGGCGACGGCAACTTTTTTTACTCCTTGGCCGGTGTTCTGTCAAAACAATCAACTCGCCATGTACCGTAGGGTATACGCTGTCAGTGTTCAGTGAAAACAGCCAAGTCGGCAAAATCTGCAAATACTGCTGCTGAAGAGTCACCGGAAGTGACGTAATTGGAGATTTTGAGAGTTGGCTCTTTTGACAGAGAGCTGTATCGGGACATCGCTGGATTTATATTGGACTCAGACAAGTATAAAGTGGGGTGCTACACTCTGAAGGGTTTTTTTTTTATCTTAAAGCAGAGAATGCATTAAGGGGAAAAAATCATCCTTAGAAGCACTTTAAATCTTTCGATTTAAAGTGTACATAAACCAAATAAAAAACCTCAGTAACCCACTTCCAGTCCTGGGGTGCCAACGTACACTCACTGTATTGTATCACCCTACAACATGGCTCCAGAACATCTCCCTCTTATCATAACATGGGAGGGGGGGGGGGGTGTACTTTAAATGCAAATAGAGATCTTGGAACAACTGTTAACAGTGTAGCACGAGCAGAGAGCACAGGAAATTATCAGATTACAAAAACTCTGCCAGGATCAACAGGTATTTTTTGCACCTAGCGAATAAAAGAAGTTCATTGTTTACTGGCCCAAATTAGCAAGACTGAAGAATATGTAAATAGGTAGAATTATAAATATTTACAGAATAAGGGGGACTGGGTTACATTAGATAAGGTGATAAGCAATTCTGATTTTTTTAAAGGTAGGTCAGATCTGGCCAAAGGGTAGGCAGAAAAGGTAGCCACCTTAGGCACTTCAGCAAACAAGGGCAAGACCTGCAACCTATGTAGTTCGGAGCTCATGGGGAAAGGGATGCACTTTGGCCTTTTCACCTTGGGTGGTAAACAGACCTTGTGCTGGCACTGTACACAATGTAATATACATGAAATAAAAACCGATAACCCAACACCATTTACACATGTGCGTATATTTACCTCTAGCTTCCAGAAGGGCTGATGACTGCTGTTTTTGTAAAAGAGGAGGACTGGGCAGATTCTGACATACAGACGGTGCTGGTTGGTTGGCAGAAGGACATTCAGATGATTGCAAATCTCCTTGGGTTGAATCCCTGGTAGACAGTGCTTTCTGAGAAGGTTGGTTAGATGGTGGTTCTCTGTTTTGTAGAGAACTTGCAGAACCAAGCTTAGAATGACTGACCTGTGTGGACTTCAATTCTTGTGGTGAAGATGGAGAATCCTTCACCGAGACAAACCCATTCTGCAAAGGAGAACTAGTAGCATGGGTGGACAGCAGCCTACTTGGTGATGGTACACAATACATAGCAGAGTTTAACCCTCTTTGACTTGGTGGTTCAAGATTAACAGAAGCTGATCTTCTGTGAGTGGGCAGCCTACCATTTACAAAGTTTGCACTTTTAGCATTTGTGTTAAATTTTGTCTGATAGGTTGGTGGAGAGTAACCAGAGTTGAATTCTTTACGAAACAATGGTGCAGCATTGCTGGAGTGGTTTACTCCAGAAGGGGATGTAGTGGAGTTATGTGAAACTGATTCTTTAGACAGATTGATTGTTGCAGCCTTAGCAGGGCTGATTTCTTTTAGTGCAGGCTGAGTAGAGTTCAGCTGGACAAGATGAGAAGAATACGGATCTCTGTGGGATGATCCTGTTTGTTCCTTTGCAAGAAAATCCTGAATGGGAGATACTTTTGTCTCCTTGGTTAGATTGAGTTCCTTGTTAGAGCAAACTTGGCTGCTGCCTTCATCGGTTTTCTTAGCTGCCGAGCCAGGGCCAGTTTCCACATCCGTGTCGTCCGTTTTTGAATCATCAGGAAGAGCAACTTTCTCAGCAAGGAGAACATCAGTTACAGCTTTATTACTCTTACTCACCACCAACTCGACAATGTAGCCATTTTCCTTTCTGCAAAGTGCTTTAGCAAGCAACTTTATTCCAGCAACAGAGTCCTGAAATTTTTTAGAAGCCATTAGATCCCACTTTTCGCCATGAGGCTTCACACCTTAAGAGAAAAATAAAAACAAATAATTCTAAAGCTTTTTTTTTTTTTATTCTAAAGTTATTTTTTTTTAAATAACAAACATGTTATACTTACCTGCTCTGTGTAATGGTTTTGCACAGAGTAGCCCCGATCCTCTTCTTGGGTCCCCTGCTGGCGCTCCTGATCCCTCCAAACGAGTGCCCACCATAGCTAGCTGCTCCCTTTGGTGATCATTTGTGCTGGCTCACTCCCAATGCACCTCCTAACTGGCTGTGATTGACAGCAGCGGGAGCTAATGGTTGTAACCTAATGCATGGCTGCGTACACCATCACCCTAAACCCAATCCTCTCTCAATCCCCCCCCCCCCCCTTTACCTAAATGAGCTGCGTCATCCATTTTAAGAGATCATTCAAGGAAAATCCTGCCAGCGCAGTAGAGGGACTAAGCACAGCACATTGTTAGCAGGCTTCAATGCAAAAATATAGTAAATGCACATTTTTTTTATTATAGCAACATTGGTGCATTTACTAATTTCTGCAAAAGGTGGACTCTGCCTTCAGCGTACAAGCCATACAAGTTCCATGTATAACTAAATCTATTGTGAACACAATCTATGTAGGGAAAAAAAAAAAAAAGACAAGTCTCTGCCTAAATGTTAACATGGATATCTAACTATTATATGTAAGATGTATTTACATTATTACTAACCAAGAAATCCTATGTCAATCACAGACAGTAACTGAAAAAAGATCTGTTTCTAAAAAAACTATTGGTATAAGAACCTCCAGGTGCTTGCATTTCAATTCAGATTTTTGAGATTCCAAAAACCAAAGGAACTCTGATCTGCACATTTCAACCTACCCCTGTGGTTTCCCACCTACCAGTCTTATCGCTGAGGGTGGCTTCACTGGCAAATACAGTCACAGGAGGTGCCAGCAAGCCATGGGAAGCTTGTATACCAGAACTTTGGGGGTCCTGGGATGCTTAATAGAGAAGCTGGAGATGGAAACTATCAGTGTACAACAAATGGATCTGTCAAGATTTTGAAAACGTTTCTGAAAGATAGCTACTTAGGAGCCTGGAGGTGTTTGCATGTATTTCTAGACATTTTCTTGAGTCCCCCAGGAAACATTACTAGGCAAAATACAAGTCCTGTAAAAACAACTGCTGGACCACCCCTTCCTACACTTCATTCTTGGCCCATCAATCTTACAGGCATCCTCAGTTGCCAACAGTGAGGTACCTGCCAGACAGAGCTCAAATATATCTCTCGGCCAAAGAAAGCCTACCAAGTCCTAGCTTTCAGGACTACATAACTGAGTATAAGCTTTACTGTAGCTGTCTTGGAAGGAGGTTCCTCAATATTGGCCATCAACAGACAATCCATGTCAACTTGTGCAAAATCATAAATAGTGCAGAGATTGCTCACCTGCTAAACTGCATTTAACAGCTTGGAAAGGAAGCTGAAGAAAGTTGGAGGGAATTCTGCAGAGTTTATCCACCGGTACTACTTCTGTGTTGCCATAATCCAAAAAGTGTACCGTAACTGCACCGCCAGAGGTAAAATCCTTCACCTGACCTCGATACCAATTGCCATCATCTGCCGGAGCAAAATTATAAAGTTTGGGTATAGTTTAAAAATCTCACTACTACTTCTTGTCTTTAAACAAGAGTAAAAAGTAGCATGGTATTTTGTCCACACTTGAATAGTTTTTTGCTAAATTCACCTTTTAAATGTCTGCGACAAAATAATTTTAGGCTGGATTCACACTTATGCGAATTGGATGCAGGTTTCTCCGCATCCAATTCGCATGACAGGAGAGTGTGACCGGCTTCTCAATGGAGCCGGTTCACACATCTCCAGTGTGGCCACGGAGCACACAGTAGAAGGGTCCTGTGTGTCTTTGGCTCTGTTTCAGGTCCGAATTCAGGCAAAAATTCGGACCTGAAACAGTGACGTACCAGACCCCTTCCTGTGCCCCACGCCACACATAGTGTGAACCCAGCCTTATACAGGAGAAAGCATCTATGCCCAAGACATGTGAGGAAGGATTGAGGAAGCATCAATGGCACTTTGTTAGGGTTTGTTGCTGCTGTTTAAGACTACAATTCCTATTGTGCAATGAAAATTGTAGCATGCAATGGATGTGCATGTGAGTGGGCACATATTCCAGCAGGTGTGCATAGGTGTGGCCGACCAGGAGTCTCTTGGCTTTGCGGCCAAGTTATGATTTTATAGTAGGCAGGACAGACTAGGATTCTCCTGGCCTGTCAAAGTTACACAGTGATAGTGGGCAGACAGACCAGGAGTCCCTGGTCCTCCTACTACAGTGACATGACAAAGACACTTCCGCTGTTGGAATCAAGGTTCAATGGGGAAAACACAGGACTGGTGGCCAGGAAAGGAGCAGGCATAGCAGCCAACTGTGTTACATACAGTACAGGATGTTAGCTACGCTGAGCCCTTGAAATTCCACATTTCAAGTGTAACTAAAGGCATAACTTTTTTTTTAGTTTTGAATAGATTGGAGAGAGATTAGTACACCTCTCGGTTTTTTATTCCTGTCTGTGCTCCCGTTAGGGAGATTCACCCTCTCTATTTGTCCAATTTCCTGTTATCATCATCAGTGAACAAATATCCCAAATTTTGAATTGTCCCCAGAACAGCAACAGAGGATAAAAAAAAATCTTCCAATGGGGACAAAACTTCTGGTGAACCTGGGGACAACTTTGGAGGGATTTCCTCTCACTTCCTGTTCTGGCTATGGGACGAGAAGTGAAGGGGAATCCCCAAAGGGATACTTTTGGCTTTAATTCTTACTTTAAGTGGGTGGATGTAAACACTCACATATACCCAGTGAAGTGAACAGCCTCAGGCGATGCACAGAGATTAAACAAATCTCCCTACTTAAGTATTTTATATATATATATATATATATATGCTGTCTTCAGCTTTCTATATTCTTTAGAAGGTACACATTGTGTTACAAATGTTCTCTTCCTGTTCAGCACTGGGAGTGGATTCTTGGCATACACTGTGTGACAGCCAATTAGAGGAAAGGCACACATCCCCCCTCCACATAAACAGAGGAAGGAATTAATTAATGTGCTGTGAATAGACCAACTCTCTACTAATGTATTTATAGCATCCACCAGTGGCAGCCAGTGGTATATTCTCTTGGGGAGGGGGGAGCA
Organism: Glandirana rugosa; assembly: GCA_018402905.1. NCBI lineage: Eukaryota > Metazoa > Chordata > Amphibia > Anura > Ranidae > Glandirana > Glandirana rugosa. The sequence continues at coordinate 785,755 of BLSH010257402.1, read as the reverse complement.
AACAGTGTACAGCCAGCCACCAGGTTGAGCAGTAGCTGATGTTTTTATTGTAAAAGAAAGAGCAGATCTGTTAACATCAGAAACAGACTTTTATCGCTGATAAAAGAAAAATGCTTGGAGGAGATCATCTTTATTTAGTGCACATCAAAATGAATCTATAAAATGAACACTTCTTTAGGTGACAGCAATAAAAACACGAGAATCTTGCTCAGAAAATTACCATTGGGCTGTTTCCTACCTGAAAAGCTGTGTATAATGGTAATAAAAACTGAGGTCATAACTACTGAACCCTCTATTTAGGTCTAGCTAACGTTAAAAGAATGGATATTCGAGAACAAATGCAAATAAAGGATATGAAATACGGTAAATATACAGCAGAAATCCTTGCATGCATATAGTTATTCTGGAAGGGTTATTACTGCCTCAACAGAAGTGAAGGATCAAGCACATGATCCTTAATTCAAACTACTACTGGTTTGTAGAAAATTATTAAGAATATTGCCTAGACTCACTGGATCCTATAACAGTTCTATGCACAGAAGAATAATTGTGTCACTTACCAGAGAAGAAAGCACCACACACATCTCCTTTAATGGGAGTGTAGCCCTCAGACACGTGCTGCACAGAGTACTGTCCCAGCGAGACATTTAAATCATTCAGAGCGCTTAAATCTGAAAATCATTCAGAAGTTTTTCATTTACTTAGTGGAAAACAACTTAGTGTATCCCTTAGCAAAATTAAAAAACAAAAAAACATAATTTGTACATCTCTGCAATACTCGCACGTACCTTATGTAAAAAAAAACCACTGCAAGTACATAAAAATACCTGGTAATTTGAAAGAAATCCAGTGATCTATTAAAAGTGGAACTGTACCCACCTTCTCCTTTTCAGCCAAGGAAGCTATCATCTTCTGTTTGACCAGCAGCTACCATGGTGTTGCACATGTGATCAGTTATGACACCAGCTATTTGATGGTTTGACAGTTTGGTTGAGAACACAAGCAAATATGACAGTCAGCATTCCCAGCATGTCTGGAATTTAATGGTTTTGTGAAACCATTGAATCAATGGGTTTGGTACCACTTTAACACCCTGTAGTGAGCCAACAAGGCCACCTTGGTTGTACTAAAACCCCAAACAAAGTTGTTAGCACTGCTAAGTGCTCCACCTTATGTCATGGCACGAGGGGCTCTGTAGTTAACACCAAAGAACTGGGCAGGGCTGACAACACTCCTTGGCATTTCATCGAAGCTGAGGTATAGTTGCCAGCTCACTGCAGGAAAGGCTAGCCTTCAAACATCCAGCTCAGCAAGGTCCAGGTGTGGCAAACCAAACTCAACGTGAGAAAAGGTCCATCTGTAGAGCGGATATGTAGAGACCAAATTAAGCAGAAATGTATTGAGGAATCATGACTGAAAAAAAAAAAAAAGTTTAAGCAAAACCTAACAGAAAAAGGTTTGATTTTTTTCTTAGCAGGGCTGAAGAAAATATGTTCATCCTTCTACAAGAATAGCAAAAAACTGATGGATGCTGATAGTAGAAGGGGTTATCCTGGGCTGGCCTGCAATTTTTGTGTCCAATGTTCCTGTAAGCAGCACTATAACACGACAGTATAAACCCTTCCGTGTCCTTTCATAGCTGAGAAAATGAGAGAAACGTGATGGCAGAAAAAAGACCAAGTAGGTGGTCTATCGAGTCTGACACTTTTTTTTCTTTTAATTCATACGATTTTTTTTTTTTTTTGTCTGAGTAAATATTAGGAGCTCCCTTGATTTTGGGCAGATCAACAGTGACTTTTTATGTTTGCAGCACATTTAAAATGACAAAAAAAATAGAAAATCTGCACATTATGCAAAGGTGTACGGTAACTTTACTATTATTTTATAACTGCACCCAGACGTAGACTTTGAAAAGGCACCATAACAGTCCACTAGGGAAAATGAAAAAGAATTTAAGGGCGTAGGGCAAGAGAACAGGAAAGAGAAGGAAAAAGAGAAATTGAGGGAACAAAGGAAGAAAAGCAGGAAGAAAGTGAGGAGGATGGAGATACAAATTAGGAGGACGAAGGAAGATAAAGGAGCAAAGTAGGTGAGATCAGATAAATGTAAGGGTAGCGTTTGGAGCAGTCACATTCTATGCTTTGGCAGATTCCTGCTTCATCTATTTCTTCCTCCCCAGTTTGGACCACCATGCAGTCTATGCGCTGGTGGATTACAGATTAAAAGCTCTCGGCCTCTTGTCGTACTAGCATGGCTACATCTAGCAACAGGTGCAGCCAAGGTCTCACCGATCCCTCTGCGCACTATTTAAATGGCTTCTGATAGAGTTCAACAACTGCACTGTTTTCTCTAGACCTGTTTGACCAAAACTCTGCTTGTTCCTGACCTGGCTATTTGGATTGTCGCCTGACCTGGCCTCTGTATCTTCTTGACCATGCAATTTGGATTGCTGACTGACCCAACCTGTGCTTGTTCCTGAACATGAAAAATGAATCGTCACCTGACCTCTGCTTGTTCTTGACCACATTGTTTGGATTGCCTCCTGACTCAACCTCTGCTTGTTTGAAAAAGCTATTTGGATTGCCACCTGACTTGACCCCTGCCTGTTACTGACCATGTCATCTGCTTGTCATCAGCCAGCTTGTGATCAGCCTGCTAACTGACTGCACACTAGTTGTTACTGGTAGCACCACAGTTGTCTGATGCTCCTCCAGGGCATCCCATTGGCTCAAAACACCTCTGCTATCAGACACATTTGAGCTCCAGCACCACAGTTGGCTGTACTCTGCCCACAGGCGGCATATGACTCTCTGTCCTTAACTTTACCTAATAGGTAGGAAAATAAAGGGGAGGAGGGAAAAAAGGAGAAATGGATTACAATAAGAGTAAGGAATGAGGAGAAGTAAGGTGGGAATAGGTTGAAGGGAGGGTAGGAAGGGTAAAATGTAATTAGAAAGGGAAGCAGAGATGTAGATCGTAAAAGGTAGGAAGGGTCCCTTACCTGTAAGATTATAAATGTGGCAGAAGAAGTCTCCTGGAGATTGCAGCATGCACACTATAACCTCTCTTTCCTGGCCAAGTGGGAGCTGTGTCCAGGCCAACTGTGAAGGTTCCCTGGGCGACTCTTCTCCCTTCTGGACAGTTGGAACAGAGTCACTGGCAAATTTATCAGCCTCCACTAAACCAGCGGTAATAAGATGTTGTGACACAGCCACTGAAGGTGTAGATGATTCATCAATCAAATCCAAACTATAAGTGCCATCAGACTCTGAAACCACCACAGCTGTGAACACCTTGTTCATAACAAGGGTGCCTATTGTATGAATTTCTTCTGAGCTCCACGTTCCTGACGGAGGTTTCACACCTGTGCCAGAAAAATCATTATTTTTCATAGATTCACACAGTCTGCATTACTCCAGTCACTTGCAGTTTCTGAGAAATGAGGCCAAAGTGCTAGCCACTTTAATCAGTATGACCCACCTTAACAGAGAATTGTCACTTACCGGCCAAACAGCACTTGATAGCGTGAAAAGGAGTCTGCAACATATCAATGTCAATGGGCCGCAGTCTTGATATATGCAGAGTCTCTGTGTTCCCAAAATCTAAATATGTGACCAGCACTGTGTCTTCTGATATGTTTTTTACAATGCTAGCTCTGTACCAATTGCTGTCTGCTGGAAAAGTTAAAGGACACAGATTATAAACAGGCAAGTTATCACTTACTGCCAATACACTGAAAGATGAACTTTAAGCTGCTTAAAAAAAAAAAAAAAAAAAATATATATATATATATATATATATATATCTCAAATAATGGAGCTCTGTATTCATGAACACATCATTAACCATTTGACCTCTGAAAGTTTTTACCCCCTTCAGGACCATGGCATTTTTTACTATTCAGTACTGCGCTACTGGCAACTGTTTGATCATGCAACACTGTATCCAAATGAAAGTTTTACAATGTTATTCACATTAATACTTTATGAATTTAGGCCAAAATGTATTCTGCTACATGTCTTTGATAAAAACTATGGTATATGTAGTAGAACAGTCCTCAAAATTTCCTCAAAATTGCCTGCTCGCATTTGGCGAGTGGAAACAAGCTGAAGGCGAGTGTGGGCAGGGCGCATGACCAACAGTCCAATCTGTGTTTACACTTCCAGCCCCGCTATGATTGATAGCCGAGGATGATGGAAGAAAGGTGAGTGCCTAGAAAAGTACTCTGTGTGAGCTGCACACAGGTAGAGCAGTACACAGGTGCTCTCCCTACAATTCCTGTAAAGCCATGGGACCTGACAGTGTGACCTCTCTGAGCATGGATTCCTGCCACAGCCGATGTAGCTGGAGCAAAGCAAAAAGCTAAGAGTATTGCGCTAATTAACGGAGTGAAAATAAGTGTAAAAGCAGCTACCACCACAACTTCCCAAATTGCAAACGTAATAATAGTAAAAAATGTGGAGCGCTAGGGATAAGTGACTAATATTCAAACTAGACAATATACAAAAGTCCTCAATCATGAGTCCATATGAATTTATGGTAAAATATTAAGAAAACTTGAAGAATGTCTTCCACCACATGTGTTAGTAGGTATATAATCTTCAGTTCCACCTGAGGCACCCACGTGTACCTTCCACTATCACCATATAAGGATAGGGTACTCTTACCAGAATGTATAATAAAACACACTCGATTCAATTAGTGGCATAGGAACAGACCACATCTTGGAAAGCACGGATCCACATCCGACATCAATCTCCCCACAGATGATAATTCCACAGGTCAATGTGTATCCAGTGTCTTGTAGGGCACCAACAGATGGGACACCGACTCCAAGATATAGACTCCAGAAATATTCACAGTGTACCAAGTCAACCCCCTCCTTCTAGAATTGCCACATCATCCCTTTAATCCAAGGCACATATGAATTACACAGGTTCTGTAGCTGGAGAGCAGGAGGGAATGAGTGAGCCTGAGGACTGAGATAACCACTCCGGGTGTCTCAGGTAGGCAGTGCAGCGCTCACCGAGAATGGCCCTGACAAGAAAGCGTTCCAGTTTGTGTAGTTTCCTTATTGTGCTCTATGAAGTGTCCAGCTGTGCTGTCTGAGCAGTGCAAGAAGACTGGTCTCAGTATGAGCTGTTCAGTGTCAATGGCTATGCAGGTGTGTGGATCTCAGCGCTGGATTGTACACCGTCCCACTGTGCTGCAGCTCCTCTCCTCACTGCCAAACTGAATGGAAGGGGGAAGCGGGGACGCGCATGCGCAGAGCAGCATGTGATGATGAGAGTGAGTAGACTGTCAGAGCAGGAGAGGGAGAGAGGAGGATGGATGTGGGTTGGAATAGAAACAGCAAGAGCATGGGGAAGAGAACTGGTCCTAGAGAAAGGGAGAGGGAAAGCAACATTTGCAGAAGTAAAAGAAATTCCCTGTCCCTCCGGTCTGTCATCCGGGCCCTGTCCCTCCGGTCTGTCATCCGGGCCCTGTCCCCCCGGTCTGCCCCCAGGGCCCTTGTCCCTCCGGTCTGCCCCCAGGGCCCTGTCCCTCCCGGTCTGCCCCCAGAAAGGGAATGTTACACAGGGCTTGCTCCTTCTGTACAATGCACACCATAGCAAATCTCTGCCTGAAACTGGCTTCCTATTTTTATGCCATAGTTTGGCACGAAAGGAAGCCCTGCGTTGTTTTACCTTAATGCCACACTTATGTGTGATTGTAAAGTTTGCTCTAAGTTTATAAAAGGTTTGAGCAGATACACTAAATATTTTGTTTCCATATTGACGTAAAGCACATATTTTCCTTTTATGTTTACATTAATTTATGTTAGCACTGTTAAAGTTGTAGTTAATATTTATTTTTGCAACTTAATTCTGCATAAAACATTTAACAGTGTAATTTTGTGTGTGTTTAGTGGCAGAATAGGGTAGGGGTTGGGTGGGGCAACTGATTGCAAGTAAGTCTTAAGGCTAGTAGCTCAGGAATTTTGAGTCCTGTACTAGAATTTACGAATCAGCTGACTTCAGCCAAAATCATTGGCTCAGATCAGCTGCCAAACTCATGCTGTGTCCAATCACAGCACAGGTCGGCAGGGGGAGTGCACACGTGTACCCCAAACCAGAACACAAGCCAGCAATGTTCAGGTACATTGTCCGGCCCGCCTGTGCCACCAGCAGTAAAACTACTGTGGGTGGGCGGCAAGTAGTTAAAAATATTTTGTTAAATGTTAAAAACCTTGATTTAGATCATTTTTATTATTTCACACACTTTTGTTTGTTAGTTTGCAAGGAAAGAAAGATACAATTACTGTATACAATGTACCCTGTACATATACAATGCATCTTTCTCTCCATTCAGAAGAGAAAGAAAGGGGTGGACTACACAGTGACTGATCACAAAAATCTGGTGACCGGCAGTCCAGGGTCCTGATTGTTGGTGAGAGCCCGGGCTCTGTGCTGGTAGCGAGCTGTTTGGTGCGATCTCAGTACAAACTCAGGTACGCATATATGTGGCCTCACGTATAAAATCCCACTTCTGTGAAGTTGCAAATCTGTGCACAGGTGGCGACAACGGGTTAATTACAGCATTTGAAAAAAAATAAATATAGCTAATAAAAAAATAATAATAAAATAAGTCCTTAGTTGCTCACCTGTGAACTGGGCGCAGCAAACATTCCCAGGCCCTGGTAAGGAAATCGGTGTTGTGTTCAATGCGCTGCATTTCTTGTTCATTGCAGCTACAAGATCAGCAAGTTGTTCTAACAGAAAGGGGACAATTTTTTTTTCTTTAATATTGAATGCACAATAAACCAAAGATCTTTAGATACACAAAATTTTACAAATTCTTAAAAAACAAAATGAAAATTATGAGACTTACTTGCAGTCTGGACTCGCTGACAAAAGAAAAACTCTGGGTTATGGAAGACGGTTATGAGAGCTTCAAACCTATCTCCAACACTAAGGGAGTCGGGCTTTCCTTGCAAGTCTGGAGACTCCAAACGGCTGCAGGGTGGCTTCTTCTCTATGGGTTCAACTGAGGATTTCTCTACTGCGGGAACTAAAGGAACATAGTGGTAATGTTCATGAGATGGACATATCACAGTCATTATAATGTAGCCGGAGTTGAGTTTGAACAATACTATTTTTTTTTTTTTTTTGACACAAACTAAATATGTAAAAACAGGTGTTTTTATTTACAAACTTTACACTTTTGTTTCATAAAAATCCCCTTTTTTTTTTTTTTTTGGGAGAGCTATTCTTGGGTACAACATTTCTCATAACAATTCTGACATTTTTTATTGAAAAGTTAAATTTATTGTACAAACACTTACTAACCAATAAGAGATAGCAGGAAGGGGGCCAAATGCAGAGCATGTGAAAGGGTTCTGCTGCAGGGCTATATAAAAGGGCCACGTGATGGAAGGGCATCAGCCCCTGGATAACAGGAAAAGGTCCTGGCAGTCAGGGGGACCCTTCATGGTTTCTTGCAATGGGGCTCTGAAGGTTCAAGTTACGCCTTTGCACTGTGGTATATTGTAACAGTGAGATTCTAAATAATGTGAACACATATGTAATGAACAGAGACCCAATGGGTTCCATTCACATTAGTGTATGCGCTAAGATTTTCTAAACGTTTTTAGGCATTCCTTAACCACTTAACGACCGCCCAGCTTCATTATACGGTGGTACTTTGAAGCTGTTGGTACAGATAGCTGCCATACCCCAAGATTTTTTGTTTTTTCAACAGAGGGCGGCCTCTTTCAGATAACAGTGCTCTCTGCGGCAGATTCGCCTCCCGCCACTTTTCGGTTGTGCGGCAGAGACAATTGCGTCCTCTCCCCTCTGAGGTATGGAGCCGAATGAGGGAACGATGGCCCCTGCTTGGCTCAGTAACAATGGATGTCGGAAGCGACATCAAAGGTCACTTCCGCCCAATACTCTTAAAGAAGTAAAAGGGATTTTATTAAAACTTACCGTAAAATCCTTTTCTCCGAGTTCACTGACAAACGCAGCTCATCATGACGTGTGGGGTTTATGCTTGTCCCACTAGGAGTTAACTAGGCAGGGAAAAGAAACAGCTGGCCCCTCCCATGGGGGCCGTCCGCTCTTCCTACATAAACCCCCTCATAGCATAGCTCTTCAGTTCGTACACAAGCCGTACAAGAACAGAGCACAGAGGGGTGGGTGCTGCGTCTGTCAGTAAACTCAGAGAAAAGGATTTTACGGTAAGTTTTAATAAAATCCCTTTTTCTCCTATCGTTCACTGACAGACGCAGCTCATCATGACGTGTAGGGACGTCCCCAAGCTGTGTCAAAAGAGGGGTGGGTAAACGCTAACAGTACCCAACTGAACCTCTAAGGAGGCGCCAGACGCGCCTACACTGCCGCCTGCAAAACTTTGCTGCCAAAAGCAGCATCCAAAGATGTAAACATATCAACTTTATAAAACTTAGTGAAAGTGTGAACCGAGGCCCAAGTGGCCGCCTTGCACACCTGTGACACCGAGGCCTGGTGTCGGAAAGCCCAGGAAGTGCTAACAGCCCGGGCAGAATGAGCCGTGACCGGAAAAGGGGGAACCTTGCCCCGAACAGAATACGCATGGGTCACGGTCTGTCTGATCCAACGAAAAATCGTAGCCGACGAGGCCGCCAACCCTTTGCGCGGGCCTTCTGGTAACACAAACAAAGCATAAGCTTGTCGAAAAGAAGCTGTAGCAGACAAGTACACTCATAAGGCCCTCACTACCTCCAAAGCATGCAACTCAAACTCCTTTGGGTGCGATGGACGAGGGCACAATGAAGGAAGAACAATATCTTCATTAATGTGAAAGGAAGAAACCACCTTCAGAAGGAAGGAAGGAAGGAGAGGGTCGCAAGACCGCCTTATCCTTATGCATGACTAAGTAGGGAGACTTGCACGATAGTGCTGCTAATTCAGAAACCCCTCTGGCGGAAGTGATGGCAACTAAAAAGGCTACCTTCTGCGACAACAGTTGTAAGGAAATCTCCCTGATATTCTCATAAGGCGGTTTCTGAAGAACAGAAAGCAACAAATTCAGATCCCACGGAGCCATCAGAACTTTTACCCGAGGCGCCACGTGTTGCACACCTTGTACAAAGGTACGAATCAACGAGTGCGAAGCTAAAGGTCTCTAAAAGAGAATCGCCAGAGCCGATATTTGGCCCTTGAGAGTACTCAAAGCCAGTTTTTTGTTCAGGCGCTGTTGTAAAAAAGTCAGGACCCTGGACACAACATAAGAGCGAGGGTTATGGCCCTCCGCCTTGCACCAAGCACCAAGCAATATAAGCCTTCTTGCGAGAAGTACACTTGCGAGCTTTTAACAAAGTAGGGATCACGGAGTCAGCGACTCCCCTGTCTCTCAGCACCTGGGACTCAATAGCCAAGCCGTCAAAGCCAGCGAAGGTAAAGCAGGGTGCAAGATGGGTCCCTGAGACAGAAGATCGTCTCGCAGCGGGACCCGCCAAGGGGCATCTGCCACCATTCGCACCACGTCGGCGTACCAAGTGCGCCAAGGCCAATCTGGAGCCACCAGGATTATTGGAATCCGCTCCGCCACTATCCTGCGTATCAATCGCGGAAGCAGTCTTATCGGAGGGAAAGCGTACAGAAGACGATAACGGCCCCAGGGGGCCACCAGAGCGTCCGTGGCCACTGCCAACGGATCCTTCGTTCTGGACACAAAGGTCTCCAACTTGTGATTGAACCAAGACGCCAGGAGATCAGAGCTGCCTCCGCCGCAGCTGCTGGACTCTTTGTGCCGCCCTGATGGTTCACATACACCACTGCTGTGGCATTGTCCGATTGAATTAGAACCGGACGACCCTGCAATCTCACTGTCCAGTGAGAAAGGCACAATCTGATTGCTCTCAGCTCCAGAACGTTGATGGGGAGGCGAGCTTCATGTGCAGACCAACGGCCCTGGGCAGACAGCAGCCCCAGGATCCCTCCCCAGCCCGAAAGACTGGCATCCGTGGTGATGATCACCCACTGGAGGGGCAGGAACGACTTCCCCTGAATCAGGGCCGAGTCCCAAAGCCACCAGGTCAGAGACGTCCTGGTCTGGGAGCTCAGACGGATCAGAAGGTCCAATGACAGAGGGGACCTGTCCCACCGAGCCAGAATTGCTAGCTGAAGGAGACGAGTGCGACTCTGGGCAAATGGTATTGCCTCGAACGTCGAGACCATGAGCCCCAGCACCCGCATACAGAGCTGTAATGAAGACTGACGGTGCGAAAAGAGGGTGCGCACTGCCGACTGCAGAGACAGCAACTTGGCTGGAGGGAGGAATACCTTCGCCTGTTCTGTGTCCAGAATTAGACCCAGATACTCCAGGCGATGGGATGGAGAGACCGACGACTTCTGCAGGTTCAGTAACCAGCCGAGGTCCTGCAGTGAGGTCATTGTGATACCCACATTCTCCTCCAGAGCCGAGGCGGACTCCGCTCGCAGGAGCAGGTCGTCTAGGTAGGCTACTACCGCAATGCCTCTCTGTCGCAGCAACGCCAACACCGGTGCTAGCAGTTTTGTGAAAACTCGAGGTGCCGAGACCAGGCCAAAGGGGAGTGACACAAATTTAAAATGGAGGTCTCCCACCGCAAAGCGCTGATGTCGTGGATGAATGGGTACATGGAGGTACGCATCCCTGATGTCCAGGGATGCCAGAAATTACCCCTGATGAAGGGCGGCCACGACCGAGCGGATAGATTCCATCCGGAATTTCCGCGCCCTGACATACCGGTTCAGGGCCTTCAGGTCCAGTACGGGCCGAACCCCCCCCCCCCCTTTTTTTTGGGAACCACGAAAATATTCGGGTAGAACCCTCGAAACCTCTCTACTGGGGGCACTGGCACGATCACCCCCTGGTCTGAGAGTGCTTGTACAGCCCCAAAAAGGGCCTCCCGGCGTTCCTGCGGGAGCCCTCAATTTGATGGGAAGAACCTGTCTGGGGGTAGAGTGTCAAACTCTATCCTGTACCCAGTGGACACTCCTTCCCGGACCCAGCGGTCGGAAATGTGAGCCAGCCACCGGCCTGTTAACCCCCGCTGATGGGTGGCAACCCATCAGGTTGAGGAGGACTTGTCCTCCGCCTTTTCGGTTTTGCGCTGCCACTGCCGTCTTCTGGCCCCTGCAGCAACCTTACCGGAGCGGGTCCCTTTACCTGCTGCGCCCGGGGCGCGAAAAAATTTCTTCTGACCCGAAGGAGGGGGCCTCTGTCTACGGCGAAACTCACGCCTACGGGGCTCTGGAAGGAAGGTACTCTTACCTCCTGTGAAGTCCTTAATAATCTCATCCAAGCGTGGACCAAATAGACATCCACCTTGAAAAGGGAGGTCAGCCAGACCTTTTTTGGAAGCGTGATCACCGGACCAAGAACACAACCAAAGTAACCGTCTGAGTATGATGGCAAATATCGTTATTCTGGATAACATCGGCAGTAAATCAACGGCCGCATCACAAAGGTACTTGAAACCTTGGAAGCAAAAACTCAGCCTTCTGCGGCGCATCAATCAGGCGACCGCCTTCCAGGTCCTTCAGGAGCTCTTCCATACACTCGGACAGATGTTGCGCCGCCATGGCGGACGCCAAGGCCGGTCGCACAGCGGAACCTGCCACCAGGGACAGCGACTTTAAAAGCGCCTCTGTTTTTCTATCAGTGGGATCCTTAAAAGGAGTCCCTTCCAGAGGGATGGTCGTCGCCTTACTAAGGCGTGCTATCGGTGGGTCCACCACAGGCGATTCCCATTTTTTCAAAGGGATAGCGAGCAGCGTTTTGACAGCGAAGAAGAGTGCTGTGGACCTTGCCATTCACGATAAAGAAAATGATCAAAAAAGTCATTGTAGGGATAAGCCTTGGGGGCCCTAGGGGGCCTAGAGGACCCACACACATACGCAGCAGACTGCGATTTACCATCCTGACCCAGTTGCAGCTTAGTGCGAATGCCAGCGATAATGGTAGCAACCAACGCTTTCTCGCACGCAGCCGCCGCCCCCGATCCCTTTCGCCGTCCGATGGGCCCAGTTCCCCATCGGATAGGTCCACTGGGGTCTCTGAGACCCCTGAGGCCACTTCCGGCTCAGAATCCTCCCCTGATAAATAAAGAGGAGGAGGGGGACGCTTCTTGGGGGCCTGTTGGGCGACCTCCGCCCGGGGGAGAAATTCGCTAAAGACTGCCCGCAGCTGGGCCAAAAAAGCCCCTTGCGCACATTGCGCCACCGCTGATGCCTCCTCAGCAGGGTCAGCAGTGTAATCTGCCGTCTTCCCCCAGAAAAATACTCTTAGTGACACACAGGGGACTAAGGAGAATAAGGCACCCCCACACTGCCGCACACCACCGCCCACAGTGCACCAGGAAAACCAGGCGTACTGCACTCACCACCACCAGCACCCACAGGGAGCCCAGCTATACTTGCTGTTCCGCTGCCTGTAACTTCTGGATGTATCGTCAGAAGAGCCGCGGCACCAGATCACCGTTCCACAGAGAAGGAAAAAACGCTGCAGACACGTGTATTACAGAGGTATGCAGTCAAAATGGCCGCCGTTAAACACTAGAGGCCAAAAGACACCTTCAGGGAACGTGCAATACCACAAACGGCCGCTCAGAGCGCTAGAGGGAAAGCCCCATAGGCCCAAAATGGCGGCGGTTTGCCGCAAAATGGCAGCCAATCACCGCATGGCAGCGAAAAACGAAACGAATGGCCTAGACGATCGGTGCGGTGCGGGGTTGGAAGGGGGGTGTGGGCGGTGAACGGGAGCTCCACGCTTCCCACCAGCGGCTACCCAGCAGAATTTTTTCTTTTGTGGGGCCGTTGGTCCCCCTTTTCGCCCCTAAAAAGGGGGGAAAGGCAGGAACTCTCACTCACCACTCCGACGACGCCGTGGGTAGCCACCCAGTCGCAGATCTTCCGCCCCCTCTTGGGCGGTATGCTGCAGGCCAGAAAATTGCGCTTGCCGAATCGCACCCGGGGCTGGGCGCAAGGGGGGGTCACCCCAGGCCGCCCGCACGGAACGGGCACGATGCGGCGGGTCCCCATAAGTCGGGACTGGCTCGCATCGGTTGGCCAGGTCGGGGAAAGTACAGGGCCCAAGGACCCTCTATGCCCCGACCGGCTTCTTGATAGCAGATCAATGTATTGATAGAAGTCAAATAAAAGAAAACTTAAAATAAAAAAAGGTCACAAACAGGACCGTGCAAACTAGGCATAAGAACTGAAGAGCTATGCTATTTACTGGTAATCTGCGATTTTTAGCAGGACTGTGAAATTGCGGCGAACAGATAGGACATTTTTGAGACTTTTTTGGGACCAATGACATTTATATAGCGATCAGATCTAAAAATAGCCACTGATTACTGTAAAAATGTCACTGGCAGGGAAGGGGTTAAGCTGTAGGGGACAATCAAGGGGTTAACTGTGTTCCCTCACTGTGTTCTAACTGTATGGGGGCTGGGCTGGCAGGGGTTTATATTAGCAGTTCCTTGTTCTTCCTCTGTAGAATGCAATCACAAGTCGCTGGCGGACATCGAGTCTGTGCGACCCACGGCCACACGCGCAGAGTGCGGCGGGCACGAGATCGTGCCATCGGGGGCGCGCGCCCACAACTGCGCAGACCGCTGTTTAAAGATGTCAATCTGCACAGCGAAGCCAACTTGCCACAGTAAATGTACGCGAGGCGGTCAGCAAGTGTTTAATTGCATTTTAGTGTAAATATGAGATCTGAGGTCTTTTTGACCCCAGATGTCACATTTAAGAGGTCCGGTCATGCTTTTTTTCTATTACAATAAATTCTGTATTCTATAAACACATTATGTTTACATTCCTTGTAATAGGAATAAAAGTGACCCAAAATTAAAGCTCCCGTCCCGCCGAGCTCACGTACAGAAGCGAACGCATACACAAGTCCGGCCCGCATATGAAAACGGTGTTCAAACCACACGTGAGGTATCGCCGCAATCGTTAGAGCGAGAGCAATAATTTTAGCACTAGACCTCCTCTAACTCTAAACTGATAACCTGTAGACATTTTCAAGCGTCAACGATAAAGGGATTTTATTAAAACTTACCGTAAAATCCTTTTCTCCGAGTTCACTGACAGACGCAGTTCTCCATTGACATGTGGGGTTATATGCAGATCCTATTAGGAGTTAACTAGGCAAATAAAGAAAGCAAGCTGGCCCCTCCCAGGGGGCTGTCCTCTCTTCCCATACAATCCCCCTACTCTGCTCAGTAAATCAGTTCGTAACAAGCCGTACCGAAAAAACGCAGAGGGGTGGGTGCTGCGTCTGTCAGTGAACTCAGAGAAAAGGATTTTACAGTAAGTTTTAATAAAAATCCCTTTTTCTCCTAAGTTCGCTGACAGACGCAGCTCTCCATTGACATGTGGGGATGTCCCAAAGCTGTGTCATTAAGAGGGGTGGGTAAACGACAACAACTGTACCCAACAGAACCTCTGAAGAGGCGCCAGACGCGTCTACACTGCCGCCTGTAAAACTTAATGGCCAAAAGCAGCATCTGAAGATGCGGACACATCAACTTTATAAAACTTAGTAAACGTGTGCACTGAGGCCCAAGTGGCCACCTTGCACACCTGTGACACCAAGGCCTGGTGTTGAAAAGCCCAGAAAGTGCTAACATCCCTGGTAGAATGAGCCGTGACTGGAAAAGGATGCACTATGCCCTGAACAGAATACGCATGAGTCACGGTCTGTCTGATCCAACGAGAGACCGTAGCCGAGGAGGCCGCCAATACTTTGCGCGGACCATCAGTCAGGACAAACAACGCATCAGACCTCCGAAAAGCGTTTGTAGTCGCCAAATACACCCACAAAGCCTGTACGACATCCAAGGAATGCAACTCAATCTCCTTAGGATGAGAAGGGTGCGGACACAACAAAGGAAGAATATCTTCGTTAATATGAAAAGAAGAAACCACCTTCAGCAAAAAAGAAGGCGACGGGCGCAAAACCACCTTGTCCCTGTGCAGGACCAAGTAAGGAGACCTGCAGGACAACGCTGCCAACTCAGACACCCGCCTAGCGGATGTAATGGCCACCAAGAAAGCCACTTTCTGCGACAATTGTAAGGGAATATCCCTGATCTTCTCATATGGTGGCTTCTGAAGCACGGAAAGCACCAAATTCAAATCCCACGGTGCCATAGGCGACCGCACCTGAGGAGCTACATGGCGCACACCTTGTACAAATGTAGAATCAATGATGTGACGCCAGAGGGCGTTGAAAAAGAATCGCCAAAGCCGATATCTGGCCCTTGAGAGTACTCAAGGCCAATTTTTTATTCAGGCCCTGTTTTAAAAAAAGTCAGGACTCTGGACACCACATAAGAGCGAGGGTTCCAACCCCCCGCCTCACACCAGGCAATATATGCCTTCCAGGTGCGATGATAAATCTTGCGCAAAGTATACTTGCGCGCTTTCAGCATGGTAGGGACCACTAAATCATCTACACCCCTGTCCCTCAGCACCTGGGACTCAATAGCCAGGCTGTCAAAGTCAGCGAGTGTAAAACAGGGTGCAAGATGGGTCCCTGAGACAACAGATCGTCTCGCAGCGGGAGACGCCAGGGAGCACCTGCCACCATTCTTACCACGTCAGCGTACCACGGACGCCTAGGCCAATCCAGAGTCACCAGAATCATCGGAATTCCCTGCGCAGTAGACGTGGGCCCCGCAAACAGGTCTCTTGTCCTGCACACAGGTCTTTACCTAGCGTGCCCCACTTGTGGCAAATCTGCCTGAACACTTCTGGATGGAGGGACCATTCCCCCTGATCCAGTGTCTGGCGACTGAGGAAGTCCGCCTGCCAATTTTCTACGCCTGGAATGTAGATGGCGGAGATTGCCGGTACGTGAAGTTCTGCCCAACGCAGATTGAGAGCTGCTTCTGCAGCCGCTGCCGCACTCCTTGTTCCACCCTGATGGTTCACATACGCCACCGCAGTGGCATTGTCCGCTTGAACCCGAATCGGGAGCCCTTGCAACCTCGCCGTCCAGCGGGATAGGCAGAGTCTGATCACTCTTAGCTCCAGCACATTGATCGGAAGGCGAGGTTCCTGCACCGACCAACCGCCCTGGGCCGACAGATGTCCTGGGATGCCCGACAGGCTGGCGTCTGTCGTGATCATCGACCACGTCAGGGGAAGAAACGAATTTCCCCGCATCAAGGGTGGGGCTCGAAGCCACCGGGTCAAGGAGGCCCTGATCTGATGATCCAAATTGACCAACTGGTCCAGAGACAGTGGGGATCTGTCCCACCAAGACAGAATCGCTCGCTGAAGTAGCCAAGTGTGGCTCTGAGCGTAAGGTACCGCCTCGAAGGCCGACACCATGAGCCCCAGCACTCGCATACAAAACCGTAATAATGACTGCCGGTTAGACAGTAAGGATCGCACTGCTGAGTGCAGGGACCGCAGCTTGGCCGGAGTTAAGAACACCTTCGCCTGCTCCGTGTCCAGAATCAGACCCAGATATTCCAGGCAACAGGACGGGGTCAATGTTGACTTCTGCAGATTGATATGCCAACCGAAGTCCTTTAACAAGGCCATGGTGATAGCTAAGCTCTCCTCCAGGGCTGAGGCAGACTCTGCTCTCAGGAGCAAGTTGTCGAGGTAAGCTACCACCGCAATGCCCCTCTGCCTCAGTAGCGCCAGCACTGGGACCATCAACTTGGTGAAGACCCGGGGGGCCGAGGCCAGACCGAAGGGCAGTGCCACAAATTGGTAATGGAGATCTCCCATCGCAAAGCGTAGGAAGCGCTGGTGTCGGAGACAAATGGGAACATGGAGATACGCGTCCCTGATGTCCAGGGATGCCAGAAGGTCCCCCTGATGTAGGGTGGCCACGACCGAGCGGACCAATTCCATCCGGAATTTTCGCGCTTTCACATAAAAGTTTAGCGCCTTCAGGTCCAAAACTGGCCTTACCCCCCCCCCCTCCTTTTTTGGGGACCACAAATAGGTTCAAGTAGAAACCGTGAAACCTCTCTGACTGAGGCACCGGCATGATCACCCCCTGGTCTGAACCGCCCCGAAAAGGGCCTCCCGACGTTGATGTGGGAGTCTTAAGTTCAATGGGAAGAACCTGTCTGGGGGTAGAGTGCTGAACTCTATCCTGTACCCGGAGGAGACGACTTCCTGCACTTACCGGTCGGAGATGCGGGCAGTCCACCTGTCTGCGAACCCCAGAAGACGTCCCCCCACCCGATCTTTGGGTGGGGGCAACCCATCATGCAGAGGAGGGCTTATCCTCTGCTTTTTGTGCTGCCAGGGTCTTTTACCGGCCCCTGCAGCAGCCTTGCCGGCTTGCGGGCCCTTGCCCGATGCGCCAGGGGCCACGAAAAAACCTCTTCTGACCCGAAGAGACAGGTCCCTGCTTGCGGCAAAATTCTCGCCGCCTGGGCTCCGGAAGAAAAGTACTCTTCCCGCCAGTGAAATCCTTAATGATTTCATCCAACTGAGGCCCAAAGAGACGGCCACCCTGAAAAGGGAGGTCCGCTAGACCTTTTTTGGATGTGTAGTCACCCGACCACGAACGCAACCAGAGTACCCGTCTGATAATGACTGCAAAAACAGACATTTTGGACAACATAGGGAGCAGGTCTAGAGCTGCATCACACAGGTACGTGATACCGTGAAACACATGTTCTGCTTTCTGCGACGCCTCAAGCGTTCTGCCGCAGTCCAGATCATTCTGCAGCTCCGCCGTACATGCAGACGCCAAGGCCGGTCTCAAGCCTGATCCTGCCAAAATGAAAAGTGCCTTAGACAACGCCTCCATCCTCCTATCGGCAGAATCCTTAAACGACGACGACCCCTCCAGAGGAATAGTCGTCGCCTTCTTCAGGCGCACCACCGGGGGGGTCCACCGAGGGGGACGCCCACTTCTTTACAAAATTATCCTCAAAGGGATACCGGATAGCGAAACGCTTTGGCATTGAGAAGGAATGCTGTGGACGCTGCCATTCCTGATAGATCAGATGATCAAAAATTGTATCATAAGGATAAGCTCTGGGTGACCTAGGAGGCCTGGCAGTTCCACAGACATAAGTAGACGTCTGTGACTCGCCACCTTGGTTCAGTCGCAAAGACGCACGGATGCCAGATATTATTGTAGACACCAGTGCCTTTTCACGTGCTGCCTTAGCCCCTAGGTCTTCCTCACCATCCGAGGGGTCAAGTTCACCCTCAGAGAGCTCCACGGCGGTCCCCGTGACCCCCGAAGCAACTTCCCGTTCGGAATCCTCCCCTGAGGAACAAGGGGGAGGGGCGCTTTTTAGGGCCCCCTGGGGCCTTGCTCGGCCCCACCCTGGGAAGAAATTCCCCAAACACCGCCCTCAGCTGTTCTATGGACACCAGGGACCCCAATGCAGGTTGCACTGTCGCTGATTCCTCTTCAGAGGACCCTGCAGGGTCATCTGCCATCACTCCACTCAGACTGAACACCATGAGGACAACAACTAGCGGCACCCCCACACTGTAACCACATCACCGCCCCTCAGAACGCCCGGGAGACCAAGGAGGACTGCACCCACCGCCACCAGCACCCCCAGGAAGCCAGCTATACTTGCTGTTTCTGCCACAAAAAAACGTCCTGGGGACCACCAGAGAGCTTGCACCGTCAGCAGCCAGCCACACCGTCCCAGCAAAGTGAAAAAATGGCAGCAGCACGTTTTCTCAGCATGCAGGGACTCCAATATGGCCGCCGAGGACATCCACTAGAGGGCAAAGGGCTGCTGAGGACCGAGGCTCAGGCAAAATGTCCGCCACAGCACAGGAGGGAAAATCCCATGGAAAATGGTGGCGGCTACGGCAAAATGGCGTCGATCTGCTGCAAAATGGCGACGGATCGCCGCCGTAGGCTGCATGCACACAGTGCCAAATGGGGTGCGGAGCGGGGGGGAAAGGGGTAAGAGGAAGGGACCCAGGAGAACCCCAGCGACCAGCCTCTACCGGCGGCTAACGCAGACATAGATGCCAAACATCGCCCAAAGCCCCTAGGGGAGCAGAGGGGGGCTCACTCACCACTCCTGACGGGCACAGCGGGTAGCCACCCGGTCGCAGACTTTTCTTCCCAGCTGGGGAGGTATGCTGCTGGCCACAAGCCCCTGGACAGGATGAAATCCGGACACTGGGCTAAAGTGGGGATCACTGACTGGCCGCCTGCACGGAATGGGCACGATGCGGCGGGACCCACTATAGCCTGGGACTAGCTCGCATCGAGTGGCCGTGCTGGGAAAAGTACAGGATTTTCCAGGAACCCTCTATGCCCCAACCGGCTTCTTGATAGTAGTCTTCATTAGCTTGAAGAAAAATAAAAAAAAGCGGTAGTAAAAATCTAAACCGCAGGTCCCATAGGGAGCCAGGTCAACTCCTTGCACTAGGCATGTTAAAACTGATGTACTGAGCAGAGTGGGGGGGGGGGTTCTATGGGAAGAGAGGACAGCCCCCTGGGAGGGGCCAGCCTGCTTTCTTTCTTTGCCTAGTTAACTCCATCTAAAAATGATGGCGAAAAAAAATAAAAAGAAGTTCGATTACTTCTGATGATAGTTCTTCGGCCAACCCCGTATCTCCCAAGGACCTTTTAGGACATGAAAAGGGTCGTGCCGGTGAGCTACGCTCGATCAGGGTCCGATATCACCCAGGGCGGCGTAGCACGGGTAAGGCACGTCCGCCGGTCAGTCACTAGGGGTGAAATCGGGTCACAGGCCTAAAGTAGGACAGGTCCCCGAACACCGGTCGTCGTATGGAGGGGTCGACCCTTCTTTTCAGACGCTGGCCCACCGATGGGCGACACGGGCAGTCCTCACCACTCACTCGGGGGGAGACGAGGGGATCCCCG
>BLSH010257402.1:713433-740811 GCA_018402905.1 Glandirana rugosa | reverse complement strand
GTTGGGTTCGGGATCTTCATATTGCAAAGAATTGTGGGGAAAAAATTCAACTTCAAAAAATTCACCATGCCTCTTACTAAATACCTTGGAATGTCTACTTTCCAAAAAGGGTCATTTGGGGGGTATTTGTACTTTCCTGGCTTGTTCGGGTCTCAGGAAATGAGATGGGCCATCAGTACATCAGGAGTGATCAATATTCAGTGATCGGCACCATAGCTTGTAGACTCTTTCACAAAGACCAAATAATATACACTATTTTTTTTTTTTCCAAAGATATGTAGCAGTATAAATTTTGGCCAAAATTTATGAAGAAAAATTACTAATTTGCAACAACAGAAACTAAGAAAATTTCATTTTTTTACAAAATTTTCGGTCTTTTTTTAATTATAGCGCAAAAAATAAACCCAGCGGTGATTAAATACCACCAAAAGAAAGCTCTTTTTGTGTGAAAAAAAGGACGCACATTTCATATGGATACAGTGTTGCATGACTGAGTAATTTTCATTCAAAATGTGAGAGCATTGATAGCTGAAAATTGGTCTGGTTGTTAAGGGGGTTTAAGTGCCCAGTGGTCAAGTGCTTAATGTACGCTGTTACACAGCCTGGGTATTACCGATCACATTAAAATTACCCCTTGCATCCTCCTAAAGCCCATGTTGACCAAAGCCTGAAGTAAAACTTGTGCTGAGAGAAAGACCATCTGAACACATATATTGCCACCAGACGTCCCACAGGTTGTCTTGCTATAACAAAACTATTGTACAACTTTATACTATTATCAAGCTAAATTAGTACTTTTTAAAGTTTTTTTTTTAAAGAAAAAAACAAAACAGGCACATATAACTATGCAGGCATCCGGGGTAAAGCTGTCCACATAGACAGTCCTCCGCACCGCCGGCTCTCACCGATGTCAGTCTGCAATCGTGACCGGGAAGATTACCCTGCAGGAGAACGGATCTGAAAACGAGGCTTGAAGCATTCATGGAGCGCAGTGTATAAGGGATGACGTCTATGGCGGTGAGGAGGATGGTCTATGTGGACATCTTTACCCCGGATGCCTACATACTTAGATGTGCCTGTTTTAATGATCAACCATGTGAGTTGCTAAATGTTGTACCCTCATTAAATGTAACCATATTGCAACACTTAGAGGCACCTCTCTTCCCTTTTATACTCCGTTGTGACGTGACGCTACTCATATATCAAGACATCGCTTGTATATCAAGTCAAAGTTAATTTTAAAAAATGCTGCTGGTCTTGCAAAACGCTCTCAATGCAAGGTTTTACTGTATTTATATATTTTTTGCATATCTATACCCCTTTCATTGCTCTTTTAAACTGAATGGATTGTTTTACAAGGTTATCGCTTACAATCACTTTAAAAGGACCTTTACTTTAACAAATCTGCTTGAATAAATGTTTCAGATAAACAAGTCCTTTTATTATTCAAAAACTGCTCAAATCCCTCTCATATTCCTATCCAGACAAGTTGGCATTAAATGGACATATTCCAAATGGGAGACGTTCAAGGTTTTTTTAAGAACCTGTTGGCTATCATATGGTTTTAAAGCTGAACTCAGAAAATTTTCCAAAGCTCTACTCTGGGAATTACAAAAATAGAAATGTTCACATACCTGCAAATCCCATATCGTACAAGACACAGGAGTTTCTTCTTAGACCATGGGTTACATGCCGCTCCCTTCAGGACACTGGCAAAACTTAAAGTGTCACTAAACCCAGGACCCTACATTCCCTATATCTGGTCTCCCGCAGCACACAGAACATGGAAATGCAATTATTTTAGTAAATATACTGCTAAATACCTTTTCACATCAGCAGTATACAGCAGACTTGAGACTATCAGTGTCCAGTTGAGCGCTGGATAAAGCTAGTAGGAGTTCTCATTCCCCTTTGATTGTCCTAAGAGGCTGCATGACCCCTGATCCTCTGTCTAGACATGCTGATTGGTCCTGTGCCGATCGCATGGACCCCCCCCCCCCTCAAGAAATAAAACCCTCTCTAGCAATACACCACACTGAGCATGTGCAGAGTGCCTCCTAGGGCTCTATGCTAACAGTAAAAAGGGTGGATCAGAGAAGAACGGATCAAACAGCCTTTTTACACAATTCAGAGGATTGACCTCTTAGGTTAAAAATTACAATGGGTTTGAGACATGCACTGCAAAGTGTGGCACCACATCCCGATCAAAAATTATACCCAAGTCCTATATAGAGGGTGGGTTTTAAGCAGTACTTGCATGGTAAGTTTACTGCACGGCACCATGAGCCGGCTCCATGGCGACTGTTTTGGATCTCTGTATACGTCACTTCCGCCCCGCCATTTCTGGACATGCGCAGAGTCCAATATTGACGATGTGCATCTCTGGAAACGTATCCACCCGACGCCACACCGCCGCTATTTAGCGTGGCGGGCGCGGGGAGGAGTCTCCCATACGGCAGCCATCTTTTCCATACAGATAGGCACTTTTCAGCCAGTTCCAGTGTACGGGATACACGAATGGGACACGAGGCCTAGAGCAGGACCGGTCGATGGCATTTTCATTCCAACGTACATGAGGTCAGTCTATCAAGCTACCTACCCGGTCTTTTTTTTCGTCTTATTTCTACATGGGGAACCTGTAGCTCCCCATGTCGTTCTGACTCATGATCTGGGTGGCCCTAATCTTTACAGCTATTGCTCTTTTTACATCTTTAGGAGCTTTTTCACTCACACAGGCACCTGTGCTCTGGCCTATTATCAACCGGCCACTAGCCATTTAATGACGCCGTTTGCTGCAGTCTCCTCTTTTTGGCTGCATATTTACTCAAGACACTACTCAGTTGTTCCATACAGCCTCTGTGAGTATATATTTCTGTAATTAAATTATTATACTAGTGAATATCTAGACATACTAAGCATCCTAATTTTACCCCATGAATTACCAGTAATTCATAAATTAATCCTGCTCCCATTAATATGGATTCGTAATATAAATAAAAATAAGTGAAATAAATAAATAAATAAATTAGATTCCACAATAACCATAATATAATTTTATTAAGATATTTATTAATAATGCTTACATTACAATTTATAATAATGTGTAAGTCTCTATGACAATCCGACATGAACTTTGTCGGACCCGACCAAATTGTGATCAAATGACCACAATATTCAGCTTAGTAATGATTATTCCCAGATCTATAATTATTATTATCATTATTTTTATTCATATTTTGTGATTCATGGCAGGTTGTGCTCTTGGATAAGATTCCATAATCAGGGCCGTCTAGTACCAAGTGTAATTTCTTAGTAATATCCAGATCGGCTGATGACGCTATTAGCGAAACGTGTAGCGATCCCCCTACACTGACACCGACTGATCAGATAGTGTGGCCCACCCTGATTCCAGGACATCCTTCCATCTCCATCCTGGACAACATTTGTGGGTCCTCCACATGGCAGTCTATGTCTGATGTTTTTTTATTTTCCAATTTGGAACTGAGCTCATTTTTACACTCATGACTTGTATCCCTCCTTTTGAACATGACGATATACAATTTTAATGGACTGTAAATAAATAGGTCTTTTTAAATGTTCAAGCTTGGTTGATGTTTTTTCTCATATGGGTTTAAGTGGCAGCCTTAAAAGTCTGCTCTTTTTTTCTTTCCCTAACCTCTTAGGTTAGACCAGTGTTTCTCAACCTTTTTACCGTCGAGGAACCCTTGGCAAAGTGTTTGAGATCTCGGGGAACCCCTAAAAAAAAAAATGTCAGATCTACAGCTCACGGAACACTGGATCTGATCAGCGAGCTGTAGATATAACCACAATTATTATAGAAATAGCTTTAAATAATGGAATACATATTAGAGCTCTTAGAGCTCATCTGACACCAACATTATAATGTGAACAGGGCACATAGAAATCAATTGTTTTCTTTATGTCCTTGCAGAGACCTACGTTAGAACTATGTGCCCTGCTTACACCACAATGTTGATGTCGTGTGAGTATTTTTCTCTGCAGAAAAATGCATACATGTATATTTCTGTGCAGAAAAAATATGCACATGATACCGATGTTGTTTGCAATGAGCACTGACAGTGAGTACTGCCAATGTGCATTGATACCTGGTGCCTCCTCTATAGTTCCAGCTCCTCTGAACCTCTGATGGTAGTGCCAGGAGGAGTGTGGACAGTGGGAGCACATGGCTAAATGTTGCAGGACCCTGTGTATGGTAGCGACTGTATGCAGACTGCAGAGGGGGGAGCACAAAGCACAAACACTACAGCACAGGACGCTTTCTAACAGGGGATTGAGTGTAAATAACACTCTAATCTCAGCAGCGGGGGGGGGGGGGGTACTGTCACTAGCTGACAAGCGGGAAGGAAGAGGGGAGAGGACAGAGCAGGGCTGTGGATGACGGAGGCACGTAAACTGACTACGGTGTTATCAGCAACCATGATAAACCGTGGTCGCTTTACGGGGGGCGGGGTCACGACCAGGCAGGATCAGCCAGGTATTTCAGGTGATACAAGGGGACGATAACAGGATCTAATTTTTTTTATTTTTTAGGATTACAAATGCTTTAAAGCTGGGTACACACTAAGAAAATCAAGCAAATGATCTTCCGGTTTTCCTCAATGTCTCACAGCAAGTCGAACCCAAAGATGGTACTAATGGTACGAAAATTTTCAGACAAAGCCTTTTTTTAATTTGACATAGAAACCTTGCACATTGATTATTGTTGTGTAAAGATCTACCAAACAGGCAATGCCACTCTGACACCATCACAAATCCCAATTCTATATGAAAAAACAAGACCCCTGTTGGTGGGACTTTAGAAGTGGTGGAGCAGAAATGAATTGCTACAGCATATTCTTATAAAAATGCACATGTATTGAATTAAAAGATGAAGTTACAGACTTTCGCAAGATAATTTTTATGTGTGTTACTTTACAACCTGTTAAAAATCCTAAGAACACGCCAGCCTTGCTGGCACACACCAACAATCAAGTAAATGTAAACTATACACCATTCCACAGTCCTAGGCAAAAGGAGAAGACCCCGACCCGTTTCAGGTCCAAGCCTTTTGTCAGGGGCTTAAAATATTCACGTATCTAAACGCAGTTTCTCTACTAATGACACTTACCGGTCTTCCTAGTTCTGCAGTGCAATATAGAGTAGTGTAAAAATGGAGCTGGAATCAAAATGGCACTTCAAAGTCGGTATGGCGGGGAAAAATTCAGGCCCGAGCCTGATCATGTATTAGAGTTGCCCTTGTGTTAATTACTGTAAGACGTTTGTTCCACTCGTATCGAATAACAGAGGACAGGGAGGGGAGTAAGACAACCTTACTCCCAGGTCGCCCTTTCTCCAAAATATTTGTTCACAAATGTTGTATCGAAATTGTTTCTAAGACATCATATACCTTAATCCGCATAGACACTAGCGGAGGCAGATATCTCTGCGGTTCACGACGGGATCGACCGTACGTGTTCTCCTAAAATGGTGCCTGTATTTCCAAGGTCTCCCATCTCCACACGTCACAGCTTCGGCTCCGTGTATTTATTGATTATTGTTGTTTATTGTTTCTGATTATGAGAAGTCTTACGTGTGCGATTGTTCTAGTATGAAAACTGTACACATTAAATGAAAATCGTTAGTTCTGTTCACGTACGAGAAACATTTTGGAGTTTATCCCATTATAAATTTTAATTTGGTAAGTCTGAATCGGATGTCGAAGGATATGTACACGCTATACCAAAATCAAACGATCGTTCCTTCTTCCAATTTTCTTATAGTGTGTACCCAGCTTAAGTCTGTAGAGCAGTCATATCTGGTGATGTTTGCTAAGGAAGGCAGACAAGTGCCAGGGTAACAAACCATTGCATTAGAGAGGCACTGAGAAAAGGGACAATGCAACCTTTTCCATTACTAAACCGGTAAATGGAGTCAACCAGTGCAAAAGGCCAGGTTTTTGAGAAATTCTCATGAAGGGGGGAAACCAAGGTGTGCTAATAAAAGCATGTGCCTGAACATGGCACCAGGCAAACAAAAAAAATGTCATGCTGAAGAAGAAAGTAAGAGAGAAAGCCGGATTAGATCAAGGCCCCCTGAACAGTACAAGGTTGGGGAAGGAGCATGAGAAAGATGCAGGATCAACCAAACAGAAGACATGTGAGCACCAGCATTTTTGGAACCTGGTTCAAAGAGTTAGGCTTAGGAGCTTTGTAGTAAAGGGTCTCGAAGGCAACCTGGGTTTAGAATGTTCAGGGCGTAATTAAGGGTCAAAAAAAATAGCAACACCGTATGTGGTGATTTTTCCAGCAATGTAAGGACTACATTGATGCATAAATAGATAGTGAGCATAACCCACCACAAGGCGTATGCTATTAAACATAGAAAATCTCTCATATGATATAGTGGCAGGTCTACAGGAGACCAGGCAGAAGCCAAGCTACTGCAGTGGACATTATACAGGAGACCTTGAATGCGTCAAAATACTGCAGACATTACTGAAGAAGAGCAAATGGGACTTTAAATGAGATGCAGATCTGCGTCTCCATCCCTAATTCAGGGGGAAAGGAGAAGGAAGTTGGGAGTTTAAATGAGGATATAGAAGGACACTGACCAATGTGCGTTGTACAAAAAAAAGGATTTTATTAAGACTTACCGTAAAAACCTTTTCTCCGAGTTCACTGACAGACGCAGCACTTCATGACATGTGGGGTTTATGCTTGTCCAACTAGGACTTAACTAGACAGGGAAAAGAAACAGCCCATGGGGCCGTCCTCTCTTCCCACATAAACCCTCTCCATAGCATAGCTCAGCAGTTCATACACAAGCCGTACAGAGAACAGAGCACAGAGGGGTGGGTGCTGCGTCTGTCAGTGAACTCGGAGAAAAGGATTTTGCGGTTTTAATAAAATACCTTTTTCTCCTACGTTCACTGACAGACGCAGCTCTTTGTGACATGTGGGGATGTCCCAAAGCTGTGTCAAAAAGAGGGGTGGGTAAACGATAACAACTGTACCCAACAGAACCTCTTAAGGAGGCACCAGACGCGCCTACACTGCCGTCTGCAAAACATTGCGGCCAAAAGCAGAATCCGAAGATGCTAGCACATCAACCTATAAAACTTAGAGAAAGTGTGTACCGAGGCCCAAATGGCCACCTTGCACACGTGTGACACCGAGGCCTGGTGTCTAAAAGCCCAGGAAGTGCTAACAGCCCTGGTAGAATGAGCCGTGACCGGAATGGGGAGAATCTTGCCCCGACTAGCAGATCAATGTTTGATAGAAGTCAAATAAAATAAAAGTAAAAGAAAGAATAAGAAAAAACGGTCACAATCAGGACCGCAATTCCCCTAAAGGGAAGCCAGGTCAACTCCTTGCAAACTAGGCATTGAAACTGCTGAGCTATGCTATGGAGAGGGTTTATGTGGAAAGAGAGGACGGCCCCATGGGAGGGGCCAGCTGTTTCTTTTCCCTGCCTAGTTAATTCCTAGTTGGACAAGCATAAACCCCACATGTCATGAAAAGCTGCGTCTGTCAGTGAACGTAGGAGAAATAATTGTTTAATGGCCCTCCAAGGTCCTGGAAAGCAAGGCAAGTACCATACATCATAAACAAAATAATTCCATCACAACATGCATTGAATAGCAAACATATATGCTTTTAGAACTACAGAACACTCTGCCTGAAAATTGGAGTAGAGCATTTGTAGGTTGTACAGAAATAATAGGATTTTATTAAGAACTTACTGTAAAATCCTTTTCTCTGAGTTCATTGACAGACGCAGCCTCTATTCATGACACGTGAGTTATGTACCTTTTACTAGGAGTAGACTAGGCAGAACGAAAGTTCAGAAAGCAAAGCTGGCCCCTCCCAGGGGGCCGTCCTTACTCAGCACATAACCCCTCAGCCCAGCATAGCATATCAGTTCGTAACAAGCCGTATAAACACAACACCGAGGGGTGGGTGCTGCGTCTGTCAGTGAACTGGGAGAAAAGGATTTTACGGTAAGTTCTTAATAAAATCCTATTTTCTCTTACGTTCATTGACAGACACAGCCTCTATTCATGACACGTGGGGACGTCCCAAAGCAGTGTCAAACAAGAGGGGTGGGCAAACAATAACTACTGTACCCACAAAAAGATCTCGGGAGGCGCCAGCCGCGCCTACACCGCCGCCTGCAAAACTTTGCAGCCAAAAGCAGCATCCGCGGATGCTGACACATCAACTTTGTAAAACTTAACAAAAGTGTGCACCGAGGCCCAAGCACCCGCGCAACTGCAAAAGAACGGGGGTTCCAACCCCCCGACTCGCACCAGGCAATATAGGTCTTCCAAGTGTGATAATAGATCTTGCGCGAAGTACACTTGCGCGCCTTAAGCATAGTGGGGATCACTGACTCAGAGACCCCCCTGTCCCTCAACACCTGGGATTCAACAGCCATGTTGTCTAAGCCAGCGAGGGTAAAGCAGGGTGCAAGATGTGGCCCTGCGACAGTAGATCTTCGCGAAGCGGGAGTTGCCAGGGAACGTCTGTTACCAACCGCACCATATCGGCGTACCAAGGGCGCAGAGGCCAATCCAGAGCCACCATGATTGTCGGGATTCCCTCCACTTCTATCCTGTGCAGCCTCTGCGGTAGAAGCTTGAGAGGAAGAAAGGAGTACAGAAGCCTGTACTGGGACCACCAGAGCATCAGTGGCTGCCAACGGGTCCCTTGACCTGCTGACGAAGGTCTTCACCTTGTGATTTAATCTGGACGCCAGGAGATCCACATCTGGCGTGCCCCACCTTTCGCAAATCTGGCGAAAGACCTCTGGATGCAGGGACCACTCTCCCTGGTCCAGCTTTTGGCGACTTAGGAAGTCCACCTTGCAATTTTCTATGCCAGGAATGTAGATGGCGGAGATTGCCGGCACGTGAAGCTCTGCCCACTTTAGGATGTGGGCTGCCTCTGCGCTTCTTGTTCCGCCTTGATGGTTCACGTACACCACAGCTGTGGCGTTGCCCAAATGAACCCGAACCGGGAGGCCGCGCAGCCTCACCGACCAGCGGGAGAGACAGAGCTTGATCACCCTCAGATCCAACACATTGATCGGAAGTCGAGACTCCTGCGCCAACCAACAGCCCTGAGCCGACAGGTTTCCCAGGACTCCTCCCCAGCCCGAGAGGCTGGAATCAGTCGTGACTATCGACCATTTCAGGGGGAGGAACAACTTCCCCCGGGTCAATGCCGGTGCCCGAAGCCACCAAGTCAACGACCTCCTGGTCAGATGATCAACCCGGATCAGACGATCCAGAGATGAAGGAGACCTGTCCCACTGCAGTAGTATCGCTCGCTGCAGGAGCCGGGTGTGACTCTGGGCGTACGGTGTCGCCTCGAAGTACGAGACCATGTGCCCCAACACCCGCATGCAGAAACGTAAGGAGGACCACCGTCGTGACAGCAGGGATCGTACTGCTACTTGCAGTGCCAGCAACTTGTCCGGAGGTAGAAATACCTTCGCATGCACCGTGTCCAATGTCAGACCCAGATATTCGAGGCAACCGGACGGGGTCAGTGTCGACTTCATTAGATTGATTAGCCAACCGAATTCCCTCAGCGAGGTCAGGGTGACAGTAACATTGTCCTCCAGAGCCTGAGCCAACTCCGCTCGCAGGAGAAGATCGTCCAGGTAGGCTACCACAGCAATGCCCCTCTGTCACAGCAGAGCGAGCACCAGGCCAGCAACTTGGTGAATACCCGCAGAGCCGAGGCCAGGCTGAAGGGGAGAGCCACAAACTGGTAATGAAGGTCCCCTACAGCAAAGAGCAGGAAGCGCTGGTGCCCGACACAGATGGGAACGTGCAGATATGCGTCCTTGATGTCCAGGGACGCCAGCCAATCCTCTTGGTGCAGGGCAGCCACGACCGAACGGACTGACTCCATCCTGAATTTGCGCGTCTTCACAAAAGTGATTGCGCGCTTTCAAGTCCAGAATCAGCCTGCCCCCCCCCCTTCTTTGGTACCACAAAGAGGTTTGAATAGAAGCCGCAGAATCTCTCCGCTGGAGGGACTGGCACAATCACCCCCTGTTCGGACATCGACCGCACAGCCCCTAGCAGAGCTAGCCGACGCTCCGGAGGGAGCTTTAAATTGGACCGGAAGAACCTATCTGGGGGCCGGGTGCTGAACTCTATCTTGTACCCGGAGGACACCACCTCCCAGAGATGCGGGCGGCCCAACGGTCCACGAACCCCAGAAGTCGGCCCCCCACCTGAGCTTCGGGCGGGGGCAACCCATCATGTGGAGGACGACTTATACTCCATCTTTTCGGGCTTGCGTTGCCAGGGACGCTTACCAGAGCCAGGGGCAAACTTGCAGGTCGGGGGTTCCTGCCCGCCTGGAAGGGCACACGAAAAAAAAGTTTTTGCCCAGAGGGCTGAGGCACCTGTTTGCGGCGCTAGTCACGCCACTTGGGTTCCGGAAGAAACGTACTCTTCCCCCCAGTGAAATCCTTAAAGTGGTAGTAAACCCTAAAATCAGTTTTTACCTACAGGTAAGCCTATAATAAGGCTTACCTGTAGGTAAAAAAAATATCTCCTAAACCTACATGGTTTAGGAGATATTTACCCTGCATGCAGCCGCTGACATTAGCGGCGCATGCGCTCTGACGATCCGGCCGAGGCGGCCGGCAACTCAGAGCTGGCTGCCGGAGCGAAGAGCTCCCGCGCGCATGCGCGGGAGTGACGTCACGCGGCTCCGGCCACTCACAGCGCCGGAGCCGCGTACCCGGAAGAAAGAAGAGGACAAACATGTCAGCGTCCTTAGCGCTGACCGACTCAGGCATCGGGGGCCTCGTTCTAAGGGAAGTATTTCATAATATGTTAGTATGCGATGCATACTAACATATTATGCTATTGTCTTGCAGGATTTTTTTATTTTTTTATTTTTTTTTCAGCGGGTTTACTACCGCTTTAATGATTTCATCCAACTGGGGCCAAAATAGCCGACCACCTTGAAAAGGAAGATTCGTGAGGCCCTTCTTGGATGCGTGGTCACCCAACCAGTGTCGCAGCCACAGCACGCGCCTAATAATGATTACAAAAACTGTCATTTTTGACAACATCGGCACCAAATCCAAAGCTGTGTCACAAAGATAACGAAGCCCTTGCACCAGGTGGTCTGCTCGCTGCATGGATTCAGGCGAATATACGCCGCCCCGGGCCTCACTCCACTCCATTGCACACTCCGTGAGCGACGCCCAGGCCGGTCGCATGGCTGCCCCAGCCACCAAAAAGAGTGCCTTGGACACTGCTTCAGTCCGCCTATCGGCCGGGTCCCTAAAAGAGGGAGACCCCTCCACGGGAATAGTTGTCGCCTTGTTCAGGCAGGCCACTGGCGGATCCACCACGGGGGAGACCCATTTCTGTAACAGGCTGTCCTCAAAGGGATAGCACACAGAAAAACGTTTTGGCAGGGTATAGGAATTCAGCGGACGTTTCCATTCCTTATACACATACTGGAGGTAGGGAAAAACCTTAGGGGCACGATAGGGCCTCTTGGACCCAAAAGTATAGGCAGACGCCTGTGCCTCTCCAGCTTGATCCAGACGCAGTGAATTGCAAACGGCCGCGACCAGGGCAACCACCTTTTCGCGCGCCACCAAGGCCCCCTGGTCCTCCTCCCCATCCGAGGGCTCCAGCTCTCCGTCTGAGAGCTCCACAGGGCTCCCTGTGACCCCAGAGCCCCCTTCCGGTTCCGAGTCTTCCTCAGAGGATTGCGGGGGAGGACGCTTTTTGGGGCCCCCCCTACACCGGTCTGATTCCCCCCGGGTGAAAAACTCCTCCAAGATGGAGGTTAACTGATCTAGGGGAACCAGAGGTCCCAGCGCGGCCTGTGCTTCTGCGGACCCCTCTGGAGAAGCAACTACCGGTTCAGCCACCATTGAGCCACCGCCAGGACACTTGTGAGGCCTACCAGCCATCACCCCCACAGTGCTACCCCCTGCAAGCCTCAGGACTGCCCAGTAGGACTCAGCATTGCCACTCCTCCACCCCAGGGAGAAAGCCAGCAATACTTGTGGAACCCTGTGCCACTATGCTTCAAAAAGAGGCCGCCACTGTCTGCCAATGCCACCGTGTGCTGTGCCGCTGCTGTCGATCTGCCAAGCTGCTGGTGATGCTGCTGCTTTCCCGGAAGGAATGGCGCCAAAAGCACATGTAAAGTCCCATACAGGGGGGACCAACCAAAAATGGCCGCCACAGCCACTAGAGGCCAAAACTCTTCCAAATGGCGGTGGCCGCGACTCCTGGAAAATGGCGGCCGACGCCGCCAAAATGGTGGTGGACCGCATGGCAAACTGAGCGGCCCACGCCGCTCACTGCAGCAGCAGACAAACGGCGGTGCGAGCGGCCAGGACAGCAGGAGGGCGTGAGGGGGGGGGGGGGGGAGAAAGTTAGGGACCAGTGCACCTGAACCCCCGCACCGGAACGGGCACCGCTAGTCGCCCCCCCTCCGCCACCAGGGGGGAGGGGGGTGTCACTCACCCATCCAGACGGGCGTAGCGGGTAGCCACCCGGTGCAGACCTTCCTCCCCCCAGAAGGGGAGGGATGCTGCCGGACAAGCAACCCCTGGAGCAGGGACAGCCTGGACGCTGGGTACGCAGGTGGAGCGTTTAACCCACCGGCTGCCCGCACGGAACGGGCAGGATGTGGCGGACCCCGTCAGCGCTAAGGGTGGATCGCATCCGTTGGCCGTGCTGAGGAGATGGCAAGACCTATGAGTATCCGCGTGGTCCCCAGCCGGTTACTTGATTGCAGTCTTCATCAGAAGGCTTGCGCAAAAAGCAGAAAAGAAAAAGAAAAACCTTTAGGGGAACCGCAGTTCCCAGCAGGGAACCAGGTCTAACACCTTGCACTAGGCAGAAGAAAACGGATATGCTATGCAGGGCTGAGGAGTTATGTGCTAAGGACGGCCCCCTGGGAGGGGCCAGCTTTGCTTTCTGAACTTTCGTTCTGCCTAGTCTACTCCTAGTAAAAGGTACATAACCCATGTGTCATGAATAGAGGCTGCGTCTGTCAATGAACATAAGAGGAAATTGTTTATTGACCCCCCAAGGTCCTGGAAGGCAAGGTAAGTACCATACAGGATAAACAAAATAATTCCATTACAACATAAATTAGTAAAAAATGTATAGCAAACATATGCGTTTATGCATTAAAAACTGTAGAACACTCTGTCTGGTAAATGGAGTGGAGCATCTGCCGTGGCGTAAAGTAAAACACTTGGGAATAGATAAAAGGACCATATGGTAATGATAAAAGGCCGGGACTCTATAATACGTTGAAACAAATATCAGTAGACAACCCGCCACCTGCAAGGGTCAAGGCGAACTTTCAATGTGAAGGTTTTCAAGTAGGTCCGGTGGGCTGCCACAAAAGGATGGACATGCTTAGATGATGATGCTTGGAGAGATTAGAAATGAAAGGTAGAGGATGACAATTTCGTAGGGCGCGTCAAAGGCACTTTTCCCAAGCATGGTCAGCCAACCGAGCTCGAAGCCAAAAAAATTTGGGCACATGCACAGAAAGTAAGAACATTCTGGAGATTTGATTCATCAAATTCACCATGGAATCTATAAATAGTAGGGCAGAGGGAAAGAGCTGTACTCTTACAGAAAGAATCAGGCGGGTGTTCACTGTTTAGTGCACAAGTCCAGTCTGCCACAGTCTGGACAACTGACAAAGTGGTGATAGACGGCTGCAGGACTTGCCAGAGCAAAGGAGGACTAGTAAAGAGTGTCCAAACACCTATTGACTGAATCCTTAAAGGAGGGACTGTCCACAAACGAAACAGTAGATTACATAAATGCCAGGAGAACGATAAAGGGAATCACACTGCTCCAGGTCTGTATGCAAACCTCTAAACACCACTCCCCTGTTAAGTACTCACAGGTGCTGGCTCTGCAATGGTCATGAAGATCACAAAAATTGCTGGATGGCCGCTCTCTGTTGCAAAACTTTTTTATTGTGAAAAATGGTATATCCAGGCAGTCATTACAAGGGTCAGAGGTACAGGACAAGAGCTAACGTGTTTCACATTATAAGAGATACTTAGTGATGGCTATGGCCTCGTTAGTAGAAGATGACGGCCAAAAGTGGGCAGTTAAGAGTCTTTTAAGTACTACACTGCTAACCAGAGAGGAAATTCTGGTAGTGCGAAAAGAAAAATGACCATCAAATTTAAATAGGTAAACGCTAGTAGTGCAAGGAAATGAAAATTCCGGTGCCGAAACTGAAAATTGAGGATGCACTTGGCCGTTAACAAAACCGAAATTGACTGTTTTTAAAAAATATATCTATTTTTATAAATGAGTGTATTCGCTTTTTAACTTAATATCATGAATTTGAATATGAATTTGTCGGCCATTATTGGCACCTTTTGAAGCGGTGTTAAAAAATCTGCTTGCTGAATATTGGTGCATATTTGGTCAGTTAAAAAAAAAAATGCACCTTCTCATTAAAATGCATTGAAAAACACAAGAACACACCCGTGCTGCATTTTTTGAGTCACATGACATATAAAACACACACCATATGCATGGTAAAATAGCCTGCATTTTCAGCAACCATTATCGGCACCGGAAACCTTATTTTCGGCCAAAATTTCTGTGCATCATGAATAAATGCTATAAAAACATAACCTTTAAGTCCAAATAAAGGGAGACAAAAATAGGATTTTTTGACTTACCGTAAAATCCTTTTCTCTGAGTTCATTGACGGACGCAGCCTCTTAATCTTGACATGTGGGTATGCACCTTTTACCAGGAGTAGACTAAGCAGAACATAGTTCAGACGAAAAAGCAAAGCTAGCCCCTCCCAGGGGGCAGTCCTCACTCTGCATAACCTCCGCCCTGCTAGCACTTCAGTTCGT
The DNA here is from genome assembly GCA_018402905.1 of Glandirana rugosa. Taxonomy (NCBI): domain Eukaryota; kingdom Metazoa; phylum Chordata; class Amphibia; order Anura; family Ranidae; genus Glandirana; species Glandirana rugosa. The sequence continues at coordinate 725,883 of BLSH010257402.1, read as the reverse complement.
AACAAGCAGAACTCAGAGAAAAGGATTTTACGGTAAGTCAAAAAATCCTATTTTCTCTCTCGTTCATTGACGGACGTAGCCTCTTAAACTTGACATGTGGGGACGTCCCAAAACAGTGTCAACCAAAGAGGGGTGGGTAACACAATAACAACTGTACCCAACGTAAAACTCTCCAGACGCGCCTACACCGCCGCCTGCAAAACTTTGCGGCCAAAAGCAGCATCTGCAGATGCTGACGCACCAACTATGTAAAACGTAGCAAAGGTGTGCACAGAAGTCAAAGTGGCAGCCTTGCACATCTGAGACACCGACGCTTGGTGTCGGAAAGCCCAGGAAGTACTAATTGCCGCAGTTTGCAGCGTCAGCAACTTGGCCGGAGGCAAGAACACCCTCGCCTGCCCTGTGTCCAGTATCAGGCCCAGATATTCTAGGCGGCGCGATGGGACCAGCGTCGACTTCAGAAGGTTGATCAACCAGCCGAAGTCCCGCAGGGAGGCCAGGGTGATAGAGATGCTGTCCTCCAGGGCCGGAGCCGACTCCGCCCTCAGGAGCAGATCATTTAGATATGCCACCACAGCAATGCCCCTCTGCTTCTGCAGGGCCAGCACCGGGGCCAACAACTTGATGAAGACTCGCGGAGCGGAGGCTAGGCCAAAAGGGAGATCCACAAATTGGTAGTGGAGGTTCCCCACCGCGAAACGCAGGAAACGCTGATGCCGAACACAAATGGGAACATGAGAGGTACACGTCCCTGATGTCCAGAGAAACCAGGAAATCACCCTAGCGCAGCATGGCCACGACAGAACGGACTGACTCCATCCTGAATTTGCGCGCCTTCACAAAGTGATTGAGCACCTTTAGGTCCAGAACCGGTCTGACTCCATCCTTCTTTGGGACTACAAAGAGGTTTGACTAAAACCCGCGGAACCGTTCTGCAGGAGGGACCGGGACAAACACCCCCTGCTCGAACAGAGCCTGGACAGCCCCCAACATGGCTTTACAACGCCCCGGAGGGAGTCTCAGATTTGAGGGGAAAAACCTGTCCGGGGGCAGGGTACAGAACTCTATCCTGTACCCGGACGACATTACCTCTCGCACCCACAGATCCGAGATGTGGGCGGTCCACCGGGCCGCGAACCCCAGAAGCGGACCCCCCACCCGAGCGTCAGGCGGGGGCAACCCATCATGAGGCGGCGGGCTTCTCCTCCGCCTTCCCGGACTTGCGCTGCCAGGAACGCTTCTGGTTCCTTGCGGCAGCCTTGCCAGACGAAGGACCCGCGCCCGCTGCACCGGGTGCACGCAAAAAAACGCTTCTGGGTAGAGACAGAGGGACCCTGTTTTCGGCGTTTCTCCCGTCGCTTGGGTTCCAGAAGAAAGGTACTCTTCTCCCCCCTGTGAAATCCTTAATTATCTCATCTAGGGAAGCCCTTCTTCGATGCATGGTCACCCGACCAGCACCGCAGCCACAGCAGCCGCCTAATGGTGATCTCAAAAACTGCCAGTTTTGACAGCATGGGAGCTACGTCCAAGGCCACGTCACAGGAGGTACCCGAGACCCTGCGCCAGCTGGTCAGCCAGCTGCACCGACTCTGAAGGAACCGCAAGGTCCCCCAAATCGTTGTGCAACACTGTCGCCCACTCCGTGAGTGACAGCACCGCCATTGCTGACGCCAGTATTGGCCGCGTGGCCACCCCCGCCTCCAGGAACATAGCCTTGGACACCGCCTCCGTCCGCCTGTCGGCTGGATTTTTAAATGATGGAGAACCCTCCATTGGGATAGTGGTAGCCTTGTTCAGGTGGGCCACCGGCGGGTCTACCATGGGGGACACCCACTTTTGCAACAAGCTATCCTCAAAAGGATAGCGCACAGAAAAGCGTTTTGGTAATGTGAACAAATTCTGAGGACGCTGCCATTCCTTATAGACAAACTGATCAAAATATGGCACATTAGGGAAAACCTTAGGAGCCCGAGCCGGCTGTGGCACCCAAAGGTGTAAGTCACCTCCTGCGATGTCCCAGACTGGCCCAAACGCAGCGCCTCATGGACGGCAGCCACCAGGGAGCCCACAAACGCCTTTTCCTGTGTTACAGTGGCCCCCTGCTCCTCTTCACCGTCAGAAGGATCCAATTCCCCATCTGACAGATCCACGGGGGTCCCTGTGACCATGTAGCCCCCTTCCGGCTCCGAATCCTCCTCAGAGGATGGGGAGAGGGGGTGGACGCTTCTTCGCCACCCCCCTACCACGGACCGGTTCCACCCGGGCAAGAAATTCTTCCAGAATTGAAGTTAGCTTCTCTAGTGGTACTACAGGTACCAGCGCCGCCAGAGCCTCAGCAGAGACTTCCTGGACAGACACCTCCGGTTCAGACGCCATTGTGCCACCCCCCGGGACACTTGTGAGGCCTACAGGCCGAAAGCCCGCCACAATGCCACCCCTCAGCTGACCCGCACAGTGGCCCGGAAATACACAGGGGGGCCCATAGCGCCACCAGCACCCCAGGGAGAAGCCAGCTATACTTGCTGAACGTTTGCTATCCTGCCGTTTCTGCTTCCACTACTGCTGCTGCTGCTGAGAGATCCCACCACATGTGCCAACCGCGCTGACCAGAAGGAGGAAACGGCGCCAAAGCACATGCTTTTTGCCCAACAGGAGACCAACCAAAAATGGCCACCGGTCACTAGAGGCCAAAACCACCAAAAAATGGCTGCGACTACCGTAAAATGGCGGTCGGCCCCAAAAAAAATGCATAGCCAGGGGACCCAGCAACAGCAGGAAACTGAGGCGGGATGCGGCGGGGAGGGCGACCAGAAGCCACCTACACTCCATTCGGGGGGTGACACCCGCCAACCCCCCCCTCCCTCCGCACCCCAGAGGGAGGGGGGGAGAGCGTACTCACCCTTCCAGACGGGCGCAGCGGGTAGTCACCCGAGACAGACCTGCCACCCCTACAGGTGGGGAGGGAGCTGCCGGCCATGCGACACCTCGACGCGAGCCGCAGCCCGTCACTCAGTGCGCTGGCGGGATGTTTAACCCACCGGCTGCCCTGCACGGAACGGGGCCCGATGCGGTCGACCCCGCAGGCAGCTAAGGGACGGCTCGCATCCGTCGGCCATGCTGGGGAGATTACCTGGACCTAAATATCTCCAACCTGTCGCCCAGCTAGCTGCTTGATTGCATTCTTCATCAGCTTGAGCAAAAACAAGAGAGCCAGGTCCTACTCCTTGCACTAGGCAGATTAAACTGAAGTGGTAGCAGGGCGGAGGGGGTCATGCAGAGTGAGGACTGCCCCCTGGGAGGGGCTAGCTTTGCTTGTTTGTCTGAACTATGTTCTGCCTAGTCTACTCCTGGTAAAAGGTGCATAACCACATGTCAAGATTAAGAGGCTGCGTCCGTCAATGAACGAAAGAGAAAATAGGGATGCACCTATACCGATATCGGTGCCGATACTAAGCATTTGCAAAATTATCAGTGCTCGTGCAAAGCACCGGTACTTAAAACTGATACCTGCTGGCTCGGATCTTTCAGCGGGATTCTCCCACTGACAACTGAAATACATGCAAAATAATATGCAGCAATTATCGGTTGTTAAGGAGCGGGGCTGCCACGTGCTTAACAACTGATGACTCATTAATTTGTCAGCAGGGTTCCCCGCTGAAGGACGAATGTAAAACAAAAGCAGGGACAGCTGCCGCTAGCCATCACTGGTACATGAGCGTTCAATTTCTGACATAGATGGTAAGGTGCACTTCACTGTCAGGTTGAATGGATGGAATTGGTCAGCCCCTTGATCTTCTGAGGGGTCTTGACAAAGGTTGGTGCTGGTGACAGCCGGGGAGACTGGAAGGAGATACGCTCATGGACAAGAAAAGACCCTTAAAAACTCAGAGGGGACGTCAGATGCCAGCAGATGTTTGCAAAAGATACATACAGCGAGGGCACCGGAAAGCTGGAGATCATGCAGCCAAAGAGAAATACGTTAGTCACAGGATAACTATAATCCAAACTGACAGGTTGCCGACTCGGTCCAGGACTACATGACCGTGTGACCTGAAGAAGGGGTTAAAACCCTGAAACATGCAGTCCTGGACTGAGTCGGCATTCTATAAGTTCGGATTATAGTTATCCTGTGACTAACGGCTTTTTTTTTGGCTGCATGGTCTCCAGCTTTCCGGTGTTCTCACTGTGTGCATCTTTTGCAGAGAACTTCAGCCAGCATCTGACATCCCTTCTGTGCGTGTCTCCTTCAGGTCTCCTTGGCTCGTTCCTGGTTAAGGCCCCTCAGGAGATCCAGGGGCTGAGCCAACCATCCATTCAACCTGGCAGTGAAGTGCACCTTACCATCTATGTGAGTTATTGAACACTCCTGTACATCTCCACCTTTATTTGCTCCAAGCACCTATTGCTACCATGCACACAATTATCTGACCATGATGATGGTTTTTTAATAAAATTGTAGATCTGCTTTGGATTTCATGGATTTATCTTTGTTTCTACTACTTTGGGACAGCACTCCCTTCTTGTGTATTAGTCCCTTCTCATTTGTCTTATGAGTTGGGGAACAGCGGCCAGTGTTTTATGAACCGGCAGGAGGAGGGGGACGTGGGATGCAGGAAATGGGACTGGAAAAAGAGGACGACATAAGATAACAGCATGGACCCCCTAGATGTGGGGCCAGCAGCACTGAGTGTTGGGGACTGCTGTGTTTCTTCATCACTTGGCCGCACCCAGGTGGTGATATTACACAACACGCTGATAAATGATGGATACCCCCTCCCTTTTCCTCCTCCTCCTCATCCTGAACTTCATAAATGCCGAAAATAGTTATGGGTAATTGGTATCGGTGAGTACTTAAAATAAAAGGATCTGAACTCTTAGCTAAAAAGTGGTATCGGTGCATCCCTAGCTAGGGTAAAAACACTCAAAGTGTAGATTACCAAATAAGTGCCTTCAAAACCACTTGTGAGCATAGCACTGTGTGTAGGATAAAAGGATATAATGTATAGTGTGCTACAGATCCAAATAATGATCCAACAAGGCATTTACAGCCAGGACCTGATATTTAAGGGTACAGGGAGACTATGTCTAACCTTGTCCACGCTGCTGGTCTTTAGGGTCTGGATGCCACAGGAATGGACCACACCCCTGGACCTGTATAGCACCCAGCCACTAATGCACTCATTAAACCATACGCCAAAGTAAGTGCCAAACTTAGGAAATGATAACTGAAGCAAACATAACAGGCCAACCCTGCTGCCATGGGGTTCAGGTACAGCTCCAAGGGCATACACTGAAGGGAACAGATCTAGAAACTACTATAAAATCATAAGGCAATAAATATTCAGATTTTGACAAAAGTTACAGTTGAAGAAGGAAAAGAAAACTGATGATATGCTGAGAGGCAGTACCAGCGAAATATTTTGCCTATGTCCAATCACCTGAAGGTAGTGACATAAAACCATGGGTTAAGATTTAATCTCTGTGTTCTGTACCATACCAATAGGATAAACTACTACTATTACTCCTGGAGTGCAGTGGTGCTCCTTAGTCAAGTTGCAATGCATGCTGGGCAGGAAAGATTAGGAAGCAGACTACTGGCCTGTCAATTAGGTTAAATGAGATGGGATGAGAGTAGGCAGGACAGACTGGGAGACTGAGATGCCGTGGGCACAGCAAATTACATACAGAATATTAGCTACACTGAACCCAGGAAATACTGCATTCTAGAAAAGATTGAGCAGTGGCTGTTGCTTTGATTGCAAAAGGAAGAACAGATTTGTTAAAGGTAGGTAAAGAATTAAAAAAAACATTCTACCGGGAGTTAAAACATAACTAAAGGCAAAATGGGGAAACAAATGCTGGTGGCCCTTGTGACAACAAAATATTCCACTCACTTTAGAGGGACTTCTTCCCACTTTCTGTTGTGGTTATGGGCAAGGAAGTAAGGGGAATCTCCACGATGGGGTACAGATGGCAAAAAAAAAAAAAAAACTAACACAGAGGTTTTAATACTCCCTTACTCGAACTAAAATATTAAACTTTAGTTCTATTTTAAAGTGGTTGTAAACCTAAAACATGAAATGTGAACACAGTATATTCTTCTATAATGTGTACTTGTATCTATCTAGAGCACTAAATGTAATTTCTGTCTGCTGCTTCATTCCTCTACTATCTTCATGAGTCACTTCTGACAAGATTTCCTGACACCAAGAGAAAAAAGGTGAGAAGGGAGGGACCTCCAGCTGATTGACAGCTTCAGCTCTGTTCCTGTGTGCTGTGTGAAGGGGGTGTGTTCCTTCCCTCCAATCAGCTCTGCTCACTGAGCTCTACAGAGTGTAACTTCAGCTCTCCATCCCCTTTTTTACTGACACCTCAGACAAGCTTTAACAATTCAGGGCTTCGAAGGGATCTAGAGAAAAGACTGTAGACAACAGGTACAACTTATGTAGGAGGATTGGTTTTATCTCTATGCATCACCTAAGGCCAGTCATTTCACTGGGTATATGGAAGGATTTACAACCACTTTAAAGCATTTGCTACCCCAATGCTTCATATTCCTGATATGTGCCTGCTGTACCATGTACTTGTATTAGAAAATATGCTGTTCTCTTTATATTGCTTCCTTACTGTGAAATCACTGGTGTCCCTGCCAGTCCCTCTGCTTTTCTATTAAAAACTGACTACACATTATCAAGGATATTATAGGCGCCCACTTTCACAACACTCCGGAAGCAGCAGGTTCCTATAAGCGATCCATTATCCCCCATCTCCTAAACACTGCCAAATCACTCATCCCTGTTCATTGAGGTCAATGCTCTGTCCCTACAATATTGGGCTGGATACGCAAAGTCAATGAGGTTTGTCTCCTGGAAGACCTCACACACAGCGCCAGAGGAGATGGGAGTAAACACACAAAAATTTGGATGTCATGGATAGATTTCAAGACTACGCAAAGATACAAGTCCCTCATATCGCAATCCCCAGAGGAAAATCCCGATCCAATCACAAACCGGGATCAGGTTGTCAGCCCCATATTAATGCTGCCAAACCTATATTGTACACTTATAGGCCTAATATTGTATTGTTGTAAAGGTGTTATGCAATGTTACGATCTTCTCGTTTAGACCTCATCTGTCTACCTATGTTTTTGTACTTATGTACCTTGTTGTCCACCTCTATAACCGACACGCGCACCCCACACTCTTTTCTCTTCTTCTCTCCTCTCCCTTCTTTTCCCTCACTATTTTTCCATATTCTTCCCTTCTCTCCCTTTCCTTTTATTCGTGTTGAAAATTACTGTATATCTGTCAGTATTTACCACTCATCTATAAACGGTAGTACCCTTTATTTCTGAGTGGTTGGTTATGTTATGCATCGTACTGTATGGTATTTTATTGTATATCTTTCAATGGACTTGCCTACATGCTGTACTTGTACAACTACCTTTTTTCTTAATAAAAAAGATGTTAAACAAAAAAAAAAAAACTGACTACACTAACCAGAAAGACACGCCTGGTCAGTTCTCTATGCTGGGCATTGCTATGCTGGGAACTCAGTGTACTCTCCTCCAATGATCAGAATTGTCATGACACGTCCCTGCTGCACAGCCATTCACTCCCCCAGCTCTTATACAGCTGAGAACAGAGAGAATGTAATCACTTATAGAAGAAAAAAAAAAAAAAAAAGGTATTAATAATTTTTTTTATACCTATACAATGTTTATTAATTTAATTTCTATTTTAAAATGAATGGGTTGTTTTACAAGTTTACACAGTTTTTTGCAGTGCTATAAAAGACAAGCAGAAATTCACACCTGAATTTGGTAAAGTAACTTCAACCGAATATCGTGGCAGTTCCTCCTCTTCCACCTGGACAATGCGGAATAAAAACTGCTGTCCCATAAGTAATCTCTTCAAATCTACAAGACATTCAGGAGACCAGCCGCAGGGTGGCACAAGAACATGGGCGACACGGAAGTACATGGCCTGCAGAAGAACAAAGACTGAGCACTGTGTAATGCACATACATAACCCCTCTTCCTGCCCTCCATAATAAACACACATTACACAGTGGCCAAAGCACTCAATCAATGCAAACCTCCGGCTTAAATAAACTTTATACACAATATAAAGAATTACATATTTAATAGGAGTATCAACTATTTCTGGCTCTCTGGCTGTGAAAGAGCGGTTTATAAATTAGCACGTTTAATACGAAGGCCCCATTTATAACAAGCTGCAGTCACTCCTCTCTGCAAACTGGCAGATATTGCTGGAAATACTCTGCTGGCATTTTACGTTTTCTTTATAAAACATGCAGAGTGCAGTGCAGACATTTGCTGGTAGAATGAGATATATCACATGACATTAATACACTAGTTACCTGACAATTATTTGGTCGTGTAATTTTATTCCTAAATTCATTTTTTTTTTTTTTTTAATTTTGAAACAGATACAGACTAAGCTTTCTTTTGTTGCTATTTAGTGACCATTGGAGTATTTTTTATTAACTATATTAGAATGATTGTAAATCCTATTTTAAAACAAACAAGTTACACTTACCTGCTCTGAGCAATTGTTTTGTACACAGCAACCTCAATCCTTCCTTCTGGGATCCCCCGCCATTGCTCCTCGCTTCTCCCCTCTTGCAAACTGCCCACCATGGCAAGCTGCTTGCTATGGTGGCACTCGTGCACGATCACTCTCGAGCCGGCTCTGTGTGTCCACAGACCAGAAATATGCAATTAGCTGACCTCCAGATGTTGCAGAACTACAAGTCCCATGAGGCATAGCAAGACTGACAGCCAAAAGCATGACACCCAGAGGCAGAGGCATGATGGAACTTGTAGTTTTGCAACAGCTGGAGCTCCGCTAATTTCTTATCCCTGTGATAGACACACAGGGGATAATTTACTAATGCTTGAAAGTGCAAAATTTGGCGCAGCTCCACACAGAAGCTTCAAGGTTTTATTGTCAAAGCTTGATTGAACAAGCTGAGGTTAAAGCTGATTGGCTAGCATGCAAAGCTGCACCAGTTTTTGCACTATCCAGCTTTAGTAAATCAACCCCACAGAGTGTGGCCTGGCCCCGCCCACACTACCACCTCACTGGCTGTGATTGGCAGCATTCAATGGCTCCCGCTACTGTCTCTGAGCCTATGAGGAGGAAAGTGCTGCACTCAAAAGGTTTATTACCTTAATGCAGAGAATGCATCAAGGTAAAAAAACCTTCTGACTTTAGATCCACATTAATCTCCCATGAACTGCCCCACGCAGATATACTGTAGCAGGGTGGCCCTCCTGCGTGAAATCAAATACCTGTACGTGATTTCTTGCACTGGGTCTGGGGCACGTGCGTCGCCAATGACCTGCTCCCACTGTGATCGGACACAGCGGAAGCAAATCAGCGGGGTCAGCGGACCCGATGTCTGTTGGGACCTGCCAATCATTCTCAGGAGAGGCAGAACGGCGTTCTGTGAGGGGAGGGGGAAGATAAAGATCTTGTGCTTCTGCTAAGCAGAAACATGGATCTGTCTTCCCCCAGTCAGAGAGCACCCCCTAGGACAGTCAATGCATAGAGGGCCACGTTCACCTGCTAATAAATTAAGATATTATTACACAGCGCCCGCACCTCCAGCCCCCTTAACATTTTACAGCCCCTGCCCCTTTGGCCCCCTTTACATTACACAGTTCTCGTATTCTGGACCCCTTTACATTACACAGCCCCCCCTGCATATTAAACAGCACTTTGTTAGGTTTACACAAACGTCCCTGTTTACTAATGACAAGTGTCCCAGTGCCTGTGCTTTATTAATAAAATGCAGCTATATACCGGATTTCCAAACGCCGCTCGGCGCTCACGTGACTGGCTGACTCTCTCCTCCTCCCCTCCTGGCTGACACCACCGGGGGACTCTCAGCCCCTCCCACTCTGTCAGATTGGAAGAAAGGAGAACCTGCCGGTCACGTGAGCGCCAAGCGGTGCTCAGAAATCAGGAGTATAGCGGCATTTTACTAATAAAGCGCAGGCACTTGGACACTTGTCAATAGTAAACAGGTATGTTTTTGTGAAATCAAAAACTGGCTTAACTACCACTTTAAAATGTCTGTATGCTGGGTGAATGTGAATTCATCACGTGCACTGACGGGCTGGACATTTTGTGGCGACCCGCAGGCCATAGGTTGCTGACGCCTGCCATAGGAGCACATTTAACCCTCTGATCACCCCTGATGTTAGCCCCTTTCCTTACCAGTATCATTAGTACAGTGCCAGTGCATATTTTTCGCACTGATCCCTGTATTTGTGTCACTGGTCCCCAAAAAGTGTCAAAAGTTACAGTTAGGTGTTCCGATTTGACCGCTGCAATGTCGCAGTCCCGTTAAAAGTCGCCGATTGCCACCATTACTAGTAATAAGTTAATAAATTAATACAAATTCTATAAATATATCCCATTTGCAATTGCCAGTTAACGCAGTGCCATATTGCATAAAAATGGCCTGGTCACAAAGGGGGGTAAACCTTCTGGGGCTGAAATGGTTAATTAACCACTTCAGCCCTGGAAGGATTTACCCACTCAATGACCAGGCCATTTTTTCCGATACAGCACTGCCTTGCCTTAACTGACAATTGCGCAGTCCTGTGATGCTGTACCAAAATAAAATTGATGCACTTTTTTCCCCACAAATAGAGATTTCTTTTGGTGGTATTTGATCACCTCAGCGGTTTATATTTTTTTGTGCTATAAACAAACAAAGGGCAAAAGTTATCGTATTTACAAACTATGAAATACATTTGGGGACTTGTATTTATTTTTTAAATTGTTTTTTGCTGTTAATGGCGGCTAACAGCGATATTTAGCAGGACTGCAACATTGCAGCAGACAAATCTGACCCCAAGTGACCCTTTTTGGGGACCAGTGACATTATTACAGTGATCATTGCTAAAATAAAAATGCACTGATCAATGTATAAAGGGCACTGGCAGTGAAGGGGTTAACACTAGGGGGCAATCAAGGGGTTAACTAAGTTCCCTGGGTGTGTTCTGTGTGGGGGATGAGCTCACTGGGACATCACAGAGATCGCTGTTTCTGATCACTAGCAACAGCAGATCTCAGTGTTGTCTCCTGTCAGAACGGGGATCCGCCTTGTTTACATAGGAAGTTCCCCGTTCAGCCTCTCTGTACCGCGATTGCGGGTGGCCGGAGGGCAGCAAAGCCGCCGGACCCGCGGGCACGCACCCACACTATCACATACATGGTCTGATGTACAGGTAACGGATTGCCCAGCCGAGCTGCCTTGCCGCAGTATATATGCGGAAGGCGGACGGCTAGTGATTAACAGGTTCAGCCCCAGCGCCGTAAATAGGCGGCGGTCGGGGTTGAGAGGCTCTCCCGGGACATAGCCTGCACCTGCAGGCTATATCCCGGTATCATTTTTTAGAGCAAGCGGTCGGCTATCCAGGGGTAATGACCGATCCGGGCGGTCGGGAGCCGCTCGGTCGTTACCCAAGGAGGCGGGAGGGGACGCCCCCCCCCCTCCCGCCTTCCGCCGCTCTTCTCCGGCCTCCCGTCCCACCGGGAGACCGGAGCGACGATCCGGCGCGTCCGCCGGCTGGAAGGAGACCTGATCAAAGCCATAATCGGCTCTGATCGGGTCTCCTTCGGCAAATTCGGGAAGCGACGTCACAACGTCACTTCCGGTTTACTCGGCGGCTAACGGCGCCAAATTTAAAAAAAACGACAGTATTCAGAATCGCCGTTTTTGGCGATCTGAATACTGTGAACTGCAAAGGAGGGATGGGGGGTCTTTTAGACCCCCCGACCCTCCAAAAAGAGTACCTGTCACCATCTATTACTATCACAAGGGATGTTTACATTCCTTGTGATAGCAATAAAAGTGATCAGATTTTTTTTTTTTTTAAAGGAACAGTGGTAAAAATAAATAAATAAATAAATAAAAAAATAATAAAAAAAAAGATTTAAATCGCCACCGTCCCCGCGAGCTCACGCAGCAAAGAAAACGCATACGTAAGTTGCGCCCGCATGTGAAAACGGTGTTCAAACTACACATGTGAGGTATCGCCGCGATCGCCAGAGTGTGAGCAATAATTCTAGCAATATGGAGTGTACACATCAAACTTGTGGCAAAAGTGTACGCCCGCGTTGAATGCATACGCAAAAGAAACGACGCACTCGAGCGCCCCTGCCACCGCTAAATTTAGAAAAAAAAATAATAAAAAAATAAATAAATAAATAAATAAAAATGGTGACAAGGAAATTTTTTTTTTTTTTAGACTAGTGAAAATAACGATAGTGTTCCTTACATTTGTAGGGAACACTATCATTATCTACCACTGTCCATGAGAAAAACCTCCCAGCCCCCCAGATTTTCTGGGGGGTAGGGAGGAAACGTCAAGTGTCATAAGTCTAGCGGTTTTTGCCGCTAAGACTTATG
>BLSH010257402.1:681132-702784 GCA_018402905.1 Glandirana rugosa | reverse complement strand
GGGTGAGGCAGGGGGCAAGTTAGGGAGCTATAGTGTCCCACCAGTGGCTACCCCGGGACAATTTGTGTGAAAATCACAGTTTTTGTGTGGACGTCGGGCCCCCTTCATGCCCCTAAAAAGGGGGGAAGGCAGGGCGCTCACTTATCAGTCCAACGCCGCGGTAGCCACCCAAAAACGCAGACTTTCCGCCCACTCATGGCGGTATGCTGCAGGCCCACAGTCGCCCTGCCGAGTCACATCGGTAAAGGGCACTAACAAGGGGATTACACCCCGGGCCACCCACACGGAACGGGCAAGATGCGGCGGGTCCCCTACAGCGGGACTGGCTTCGCATCATGTTGGCCAGGTCGGGGAAAGTACAGAGCTCTAGGACTCTCTATGCCCCGACCGGCTTCTTGATAGACAGAATCGTCTTGATTGCAGAAAAATTAAAGTAAAAATGGTCACAATAGGACCGCAGTTCCCCTGAAGGGAAGCCAGGTCAACTCCTTGCGAACTAGGCATTGAAACTGGGGAGCTATGCTATGAGGGGGTTTGATGTAGGAAGAGAGGATGGCCCCCAGGGGAGGGGCTAGCTGTTTCTTTTCCCTGCCTAGTTAACTCCTAGTGGGACGAACATAAAACGCACAAAGTCAATGAAGAGCTGCGTCTGTCAGTGAACGTAAGGAGAAAATTGATCTATTAATCAAGGTGAAAATGTATTCAGATACATTTCTTTAGTAAAAAAAAAAAAAAAAATATGCATATATTATTTAGTCTGTGGTAAAGTTACGAAGGCTACAAACTATGGCATTATATATTTAAAATGTATTTACTCTGATGTTCTGACCATTTCCTGAGGTCCGAAAATACCAGAACCGTACAAACACTTCCATGACCCCTTTTTAGAAAATAGAAACACCCCAAAGTATTTGGTAAGCAGCATGTGGAGTCTTTTAAAGATCTTATTTTTGGCAATTTTGGGGGAATTAGGGAACTAAATGAAATTTGTTTTTGATTTTTTCAAAGTGTTTACAATTTTTAACAAGTCATTTTTTACTCAAGGCATGGGAATATTTAGAATTACGCCCCAAAACACACACTGCTATTCCTCCTGAGGAAATGTCCACTGCCCAGCCTCAGAGGGGCCCAAATACTAAGGAGCAACCTTTAGTCTTTAAATGAGTTGTAAAGGCAGAAGGTTTTTTATCTTAATGCTTTCTATGCATTGAGATAAAAAACCTGTTTGTAGCAGCTGTACTAGCCCCCCTAATTACTTACCTGAGCCCCATCTCTGTCCAAAGATGTCCAAGAGTGTCTTAGCCGTCCAGGACACACCTCCTGATTGTCTGAGACAGAGCAGCGGCGCCATTGGCTCCTGTGGCTGTCAAAGTCAGTCAGCCAATCAGGGGAGAGAGGAGGTGGGGGCCAGGTCAGGGCTCCGTGTCTGAATGGATTCACGGAGCCCTGACTCGGCTCGCGTGCCCCCTGCAGCAAACTGCTGGCTGAGGGGGCACTCAATAGGAGGGAGGGGCCAGAAGCACAGAAGAGGGACCCGAGAAGGAGGAGGATCTGGGCTGCTCTGTACAAAACCAACTAAGCAAGTATAACAGGTTTGTTTTTTTTAAACGGGTCTTTGCAATCACTTTAAAAGTAGCATAAAATGAAACACCTGATTTTGTGACCATAACATTTTTGTAGACCCTAAAATGCAAGTATAGTAGACCGCTTCCTCCTTTGAAACCATTTTAGAAAGCAGACACAGCAAGGTATTTGACAAAGACAAGGTGAGTCTTGAGGATCTCACTTTTTGCCACTTTTTTGTTTGGAAACACTGGCTGTGATCAGCACCACTTGCTATGGTTAGCAACTCTGGAAACATTGGCTATGACAATGTCTGATCAAAACTGGCTGTGATTAGCACTGTTAAGCCATTCAAATTACTTATGCTTTATAGGATATCGCTGGCTGCAAATTTTGATAACACGATGATGCCTGCAGGAGCAGACATCTCGGTATAAAAGAAAAATACAGGGTGTAGCGCTCAACCTGATAAGGTGAGAGAAGTGATATGCACTTCACGCAAAATGTGGTATGAATACACTTATAAAACATGAGTGGGTGCATATTCCATAAGGTGTAAATTGCATCCTATAAACAAATTAAATAAACAATATGTCAAAGTTCATAATAGTCCAAATTGTGCAAAAGAAGCAGTATGTGCAACCAAAAGTGCAGAAACTGCAAATCTTGTTCTGTTCAGAAGTGCCAACAGGATAAACGATCATCAGATGTGAAATTCTGTGACATCCACCACCATATTGCTGCACTTACCAGATAGTAGATGTAATGGCGCCTGAATATATGAGGAAAATCCAGGGATCCGGGACACCACCTCCTGGGAACAATGCAAATGGTGATACAGCAGAGTAAATGCCAATGATGATTTGCCGTGATGGGTAAAGGATTTGTCCAACAGTGGGGAGGGGTCTTCACCAGAGAGGAGGTCTCAAAATGGTTTAGGAAACATCTAACAGAGAGGCTCACATAGCGTAAAACCGTTAAATGTAACAATTTATTAAAAGTAGTGCACTAACATGGATACAGCAAAAACTAGCTCAAAACATGCAACAGCCGGCAGAATGTGAAGTACAATGGTTGGGGGCAGCGGCTACCGACGCATTTTGTCCTAATAGATGGCACCCCCAGATGACATCTATTAGGACGAAACGCATCGGGAGCCGCTGACCCCAAACCATTGTGCTTCACATTCTGCCCACCATCGGTTACATGTTTCCCAAACCATTTTGAGACCTCCCCTCTGGTGAAGACCCCTCCCCATTGCTGGACAAATCCTTTACCCATCACGGCAAATCTGTCATTGGCGTTTACTCTGCTGTATCCCCATTTGGATTGCTCCCAGGAGGAGGTGTCCCGGATCCCTGGATTTTCCTCATATATTCAGGCGCCATTACATCTACTAACTGGTAAGTGGTAAGCTTCCTTTTGGTGGTTTTTGATCACCTCTGAGGTTTTTATTTTTTTGTGCTATAAACAAAAAAAAGCAGCAATTTTGAAAAAAAAAAAAAAATTTTACTTTCTGATATTATACATATCCAAAAAATATATAGAAAAACAAATGTATTCATCAGTTTAGGTCAATATATATTCTTGTACATATTTTTGATTTAAAAAAATCATAATAGGCGTATATCGATTGGCTTGCGCAAAAGTTATTGCATCTACAAACTATGGGATAGACTTAAAGACTTCATTCTTTTGATTGTTTTTACTGGTAATGGCGGTGATCTGCGATTTTTAGCGGGATTGCGACATTGCGGTGGAAAAATCTGACCCCAAATCACACTTTTTGGGGATTAGTGACATTAGTACATTGATCGGTGCTATAAAAATGCACTGATCAATAAATAAATGGACACTAGCAGGGAAGGGGTTAACACTAAGGGGCGATAAAGGGGTCAACTGTGTTCCCCTTAAGCGTGTTCTAACTGGAGGGGGGATGGGCTGCCAGGGACATGACAGATAGCTGTTCCCGAGCACTGGGGACAGCAGATCTCTGACATGTACCCTATCAGAACTGGGATCTGCATCATTTACATAGGCAGATCTCGGTTCTGCCTCTATACCTCGATCAAGGGTCGGCGGTGAACAGAGTCTGCCGGACCCGCGAGCGCGGGCCCGCTATTCCACGCGCACAAACCGACATACAGCTATGGCAATTTGCGCTACCCAGCCACCTTGCCGCAGTATAACTGCAGCGGGTGGTTGGGAAGCAGTTAATACTATTTTAGGCAACTAAAATACGACTTAACCTAAAATGGCTAAAACTAAATTGAAATTTGACATCAAAATTAACACTGCACTACCACATACGATTATGTAGGGTGCATCTATTAAGCTGCTAAAAGAAAAAAAGCTTTTCTTTTTTTCTTTAGATTTAATGTTGGTATTATATTCAAATATGTGCAATGTCATTACAGCCAATAAAGTTCAGTTTTTTGAGGTTTTTTATATTTTCAAATTTTACTTCTGCTTGTCAAAAAGCAATATTTTTGTTTATGAAACTTGGTTTTATTTATAAAGACGTTCTATAAATCACAACGGTTAAATCTGTGTCTGTAGTGTATGTTCAGACCTTAATACCATAACTGTGTATTAAATGTTTACTCCAGAAGTATATAGGTGTATAGGAGCTTGGCAATTTTAAATAAATGCTTAACCACTTGCTGACCAGCCGCAGCCGTTTTACAGAGGCAAGTCAGCTCGTTCCCGCGAATCGTCGCCATGGTAAGTTGCTCACGGGAACGTGTGGTGTGGGCACGCATGCTGCTGGGGGCGCACGTGCTGCCGTGGGCACGGGCGCACGCTGCTGGAGACGCATGCACTCACTGGCTTGCGGGGGAACCAATCAGCAGGTGGGGCAAACTCTATGTCCCCCGGCCACCCGCAGATCCCGTTCTGACAGGGCAGTTGAGCGAGATCGTCTGTTCCTAGTGATCGGGAACAACGATCTCTCCCCTCCTCCAGTCAGCCCAGCTCCCCATATAGTTAGAAACACCACAGAGGGAACACATTTAATCCCTTGATCGCCCGCTAGTGTTAACCCCTTCCCTGCCAGTGACATTTATACAGTATCCAGTAGTTATTTTTAGCACAGATTGCTCTATAAATGTCACTGGTCCCAAAAAAGTGTCCGATCTGTCTGATGCAATGTTGCAGTCCCAATAAAAATTGCAGATCATTGCCATTACTAGTAAAAAAAATAATAATAAAAATGCCATAAATCTATTCCCATAGTCTGTAGACGCTATATATCTTTTGAGCAAACCAAATCACTTATTCGCTTATTGCGATTTTTTTACCAAAAATATGTAGAATACATATTGGCCTAGAGGAAGAAATTTGTTTTTACATTTTTTTTTTTGGATATTGTAGTAAAAAGTAAAAAATTTTTTTTCAAAATTATCGCTCTTTTTTTTTTTTTATTTATAGCGCAAAAAAATAAAAACGGCAGAGGTGATCAAATAGCACCAAAAGAAAAAAGGACGTCAATTTTTCATGGGTACATCGCACGACCGCGCAATTGTCAGTCAAAGCGATGCAGTGCCGTATCGCAAAAAATGCTCTGGTCAGGAAGTGGGTAAATCCTTCCAGGGCTGAAGTAGTTAAATAACGCATTCAAATTTAAAGCGGTTGTCTACCCATTAGGAAAAAAAAAAAATGACAGCTTGCAAGACAATAGCATAATGAGCTAGTATGCACCGCATACTAGCTCATTATGAAATACCTTGAAACGAAGATCCGACCGGGCTGCTCGGTACGCTCTGTGGGAGCAGAGATCTTCCCTCGGATCTTGCTTCGTGTTACACGGCTCCGGCGCTGTGACTGGCCGGAGCTGTGAGACGGCACTCCCGCGCATGCGCGCGGGACCCGTCTCCCCGACAATGTCCGCCCCTATTGCCGGGCCTTTGCCGAGACATACACGGCGCATGTGCCGTAAATCCAAATCATTTTGGTGGGGTAATATCTCCTAAAGCGTACAGGTTTAGGGGATATTCATTTTACCTACAGGTAAGCCTTATTATAGGCTTACTTGTAGGTAAAAGTAATAAAATCGGGTAGACAGTCGCTTTAACTAAACCCATTCAATTTTAATTGACTAAAATGTACTGGAGATTTTAGTCTACTAAAATACGACTAAAACAATTCAGATGACTAATACACGACTAAAACTAAAATGGCATTTTAAGGTCAAAAGACTAATACACGACAAACTAAAAAGGCGTTTTAGTCAATAGATTAGAACTAAAAAACTACATCCAAATTTGCTGTCAAAATGAACACTGGTGCACTGTGATATAACGGAGGGTGGGGGACTTCTGAGTTCCATTGGTGGGGAGCTCTTGACATCTGATGTAAGGGGGGGGAGGAGGTATCTAGTCTTACAGATACAAGCACATCTTTGAGGGAAACCATAATGCAGTGAAATTGTGCGACACCCCTGTTCTAGGGAAGAAAAAAAAAAGAAGCAAAGGCGGCGGCAGCTGCTATTACTGCATGATACTCAAATACAGGGTCATGCTGGTTGTTCATTGCCCTCATTTAGTTAGCTGCAGTTTGACGTACAGCAATTGCAGTGAGAGCTGGTTACAAGGCTTAGCCTGCCGGCTTAAACCTAACTTTTAGGAGTATCTAAAATCTCCACAATCTTTGAAATATAAACTTCAATAGGTACAGTGAAATGTTTGTATAGAAGGGGGGGGGGGGGGCTTTCAACCACAGGGATAGCACACCTTGAAAACTTTTTCCACTGAATAGAGTTCAGCAAAGATTTTGGAATGAATGAATCCTTTCAGGAGTGACCCAATCATCATAGACTGCACATTCTATATCTATTCTTCAACAGGGAAGGCTTTGCGGGTTGATGCAGGTCTCTTTGTGCTCAAAATAGCATGGTGAGATGGAGGAGAATCATGTTGTACATTTCCAAGGTTTTTGCACCGAAAATATGTATTAGAATATATAATCGGCCTAAACTGATGAATAAATGTGTTTAATTTTTTTTTTTTGATATGGATTATAGATATATATATATTATTTTCACCGTTTCACTTTATAAATAGACCCTTATAGTAGCGATTATCTGCTCTTTTTGTACTATAAAGGGTTAATTTTAGTTTTTCTAACCCCATTATGACAGGTGATACAAAAAAGCATGCTGCTGCTCCTAAATGTCTTAGGCCTGGTTCACACCTATGTGGTTTTTTGGTGCTTTTTGAAGAAACACACTAAAGTTCATTTAAAATGGTTTCCTATGGGACACGGTCACATCTATGCTTTTTTTCAGCCGCTGCATATTTGGAAAGGGTCAAGGACCTTTTTCATTGCAAAACTGTTTTTTTTTGCTTTTTTTGGTTCAATAAAATTCAGCTGAGAAGCTGCAGAAAAGCATGTAGTTGCGTTGTTGCCACGATTTGCGTTTTTTAATCTGCCCAACAAAAAATTGGCCAAAAAAAAAAAAAAACATAAAAAATTCAAAAACACGCAGCAAAAAGCACGGAACAAATGGATCAAAAGCAAACTGATTGGTGTGAACCGAGCCTTATGCTGGCCATACACGTATCGATTTTCGGATGAGAATAAAAATCTTTGTACATTAACCAAGTGATAAATGTTGTTTGAAAATTTCTCTCTTAACGTTCAGTTTTAAAATGAAAGTAATTTCTGAACAAAAACTACACCCAGGCGGTCCCCTAGTTATAAACATTTGACTTACAAACGACTCCTACTTACAAATGGAGAGAGACAGCAAGAAGTGAGAGGAAATCTCCCCCTAGGAAGGGAAATTCACTCCTGTAAGAGTTATTGTGGGAAAAAGGGGTCTCCACTGATGCTTTATCACCAATCCTTGTTTCCACAGCAACCCAACATTTTCAAAATCCAATTATCATTGGCACAGGAAGTGAGGTGGAATCTTCTGAACAGAAACATAGACAGCACAACAAACATTACAGAGGTGTTAACCCTTCCCTATGCTATCCAGAAAGCTTAAAAATATATTTTTTTGGCTGTTCCGACTTACAAACAAATTCAACTTAAGAAAAAACCTGCAGACCCAATCTTGTTTGTAACCCGGGGAGCGCCTGTACACTGTCAGAAAATTCCTTTGACCAAGAAGTTTTCTATTCTGCTCCTTTGAATTTTCCAGCCACTGTGGTCAAAAACGAATGTTGATTTGGCCCCACTAACGATTAGAAAATTAACGAACATTCTTAAAATTAATGTTTTTTTGAAGGAATACATTATTTTTGCATAACCAGCAAAAATGACAGCAGGCTCAGGGAGCTTTTATCAAGCCACCTGCCTATGACAAGTGAGTCTGTCATTCATAATATATTACAGTTCTGTCTGAAAAATCGGCAAAAGAATTACTTTTTTTTTTTTTTCAAAAAATGTGATCTGAGTCTGATGAAATTTACCAGATTCATCCTCTAATAGTATATACAGTATATCTCTTCTGTCTGTTATTCTCAGAGTGGATTAGATATTTTGCTCCCTAACCATATAGTTGGTTATTTATATTTACCACTGCATAAAGATAGTTAAGAATAAATCGCCTTTTAAAAAAAAAAAAAGTTACATATTAACCCCTTCAGATCCACACTATAGCCGAAGTACGGCTCCAGCGCGGATCTGAATTGCCGGGTGGATGTCCATGGACATCCTTGGCCATGTGCACGCTCCTGGCGCGCACTCACAGGCGGTGGCCGCACGTGCGACCGCCACACACTGCGTGGGCATGCCTGTGGGTAGGACGGACTCGATGTCTGCCCGAGACCCACGATCCCCTGTCAGACCTGCAGAACGGGGAACCGCCAATGTAAACATGGCGGTTCTCTGTTCTGTTGAAGGGGACATGACAGATCTACTGATTCCTGTCACTGGGATCAGTTAGATCTGTTATGTCCAGACCAGCCCCGCCCCCCACCTCCCCACAGTTAGAACACACCCAGGGAACACACTTAACCCCTTCACTGCCCCCTGCAGGTTAACCCCTTCACTGCTACTGACATTTATACAGTAATCAGTGGACATTTACATTTCTGATCGCTGTATAAATGTCATTGGTCCCAAAAAAGTGTCAAAAATGTCTGACATGTCCGCCCCAATATCGCAGTCCAGATAAAAAACACAGATCGCTGCCATTACTAGTAAAAAATAAATAAATAATAAAAGCCATAAAACAATTACCATAGTAGACACGATAACTTTTTGTGCAAACCAATCAATATACGCTGATTGCGATTTTTTTTTTTTACCAAGAATATGTAGAAGAATATATATCGGCCAAAACTGATGATTTCTTTTTTTTTTTTTTGCATATTTATTATAGCAAAAAGTAAAAAATATTGTTCTTTTTTCAAAATCATCGCTCTTTGTTTATAGCGGCGATCAGAAATGATGCAGAGGTGGTCAAATACCACGTTGCAGGACCGCGCCATTCTCATTCAAAATGTGACAGCGCTGAAAGCCAAAAATTGGTCTGGGCAGGGGGGGGGGTTAAGTGCCCAGTAAGGAAGTAGTTAATTATACACCACACTTTTTTTAAGGTTATTAGCCGATTAATCTAAACAATAAATCGGACAACTAATCGATGACGAAAATAACTGTTAGTTGCAGCCCTAGAGACAAGCTAAGTGTATCCCAAAGGAGTATGTTTAAAAAAATGTAAAAACCCAGGTGTAGACTGTGCTGAAGTGAATGTACATGGTGAGAGGCAGGAAACGCCTGAGTACCTTATGAGGGTTCTAAACGAAAGTAGCGGTTAAGTGTGCAACCAGTGCTAGGACGTGGCCATCCACCTGAGACTGACCCTGCCTTGCTTGTCCTTATATAAAGTCCAAGCTTGCCTCTCACAGTGCACATACCTCCGAAGGAGTATTCAAGTTATAGACTACATAGCGATGGACCACTGCCCTGGACCTGTGGCTGACTCAACAAGTGCCAAGGTGATCGCCCACGCAGGATCCAGTGCCCAAAGCAATGGTATATGCTGACCCCATAACCTGGGGTTTTACTGATTCAGATACACTGCTCCTTTATAAAGATGACTGAACTGTTAATAAAAAAAGAAAACTAAGAAAGCGTATTTATATATGAAGCAGAAATCCATCTCCTTCAAACTCTAGAAAAAAATAACAGGGTCTAAGGCTCCATGCGCGCTGAAGCTGATAAACGACCATTTATGGTAGTTTGGGCATTTTTTTTTGTTTTTTTTTAAGAGCCCATAAACGCTCCTTTATGTTCGCCTATGTGTCCATGCACATATGGATGTTTATTGTGGTTTAAAAGCAGTGAGGTTTATGGACTTATCTGAACGCACTGAATTTGCGTTCAGGAGTCGTTCTTCTGACCACAAAATACGCTGGTCGCCGATAAACGCCACTAAAACGCCCGTTTAGCGGCGTCCAACGCAAGTTAAAAAAAAAGCTCAAAAACGCCAACGCCGAAAAATGCACATAAACGCTGCTTACAAAATGCTACTAAAAGCATATTTTCTAAGCAGCGTCTCCTGCCACGTAATCCGACGCCCAGAGAGCATCCAGTGTGCATGGAGCCTTAAAGGGTAGGGTAGGTTAATAGGGGAGGCGCCCCAAGGGACATCTTCAAAACCTTGCAGCTGTCCAATAACCTGGAGATGGACCACGTCTATAACCCATGGTATATGAATATGTTGCCTGTGTCGTGTACAATACGATTAAGGGTTTGCTTATCTTTCAGAAAGTATAACTAAAGGCAAAACCATTTTTAACCACTTCAGCTCCGGAAGGACTTCCTACTTTGACCAGAGCATTTTTTGCGATTCGGCACTGCGCCGCTTTAAGTGACAATTGCGCGGTCGTGCGACGTTGTACCCGAACAAAATTGGCGTCCTTTTTTTTCCACAAATAGAGCTTTCTTTTGGTGGTATTTGATCACCTTTGTGTCACTTCTGATCACCGCTATAAACAAAGAGCTACAATTTTGAAAGTATTCATCAGTTTTGGCTATGTATTGCTCTACATATTTGTGGTAAAAAAAAAAAACAAAATTGCAATTGGCGTATATTCATCAGTTGGCGCAAAAGTTGCCATGTTTACAAACCATGAGAATTAATTTATGGCGTTTTTACTTTTTACTAGTAATGGCGGTGATCTGTGCTTTTTATCAGGACTGCGATATTGCGTCGGGCATTTCTGACACTTTTTTGGGACTATTGACATTTATACAGCGATCAGATCTAAAAAAAAAAATAAAAAAAATAAAAAAAATAAAAACACTGATTACTATATAAATGTCACTGGCAGGGTAGGGGTTAACCAGCAGGGGGCAAGCAAGGGGTTAACTGTGTTCCCTGTGTGTGTTCTAACTGCGTGTGGGCTGGGCTGCCAGGGGCATAACAGATCTAACTGATCTCGAGTACAGGGATTAATATATCAGTGTAATGCCGCCTGTCATAACGGGAAACCGCCATGTTTACAACGGCGGTTCCCCGTTCTTCCTTTCTCACAGGCGTTCACGGGTCGCCAGCGGACAGAGTCCGCCCGACCCGCGGGCCCGCTCACAAGACACGCCCGCACACCACGCATGCGCGAATCGGTGTTTATAGACAGCGATTTGCGATACCGAGCCACCCTGCTGCCGTAAAACTAGTAAGTGGTTCAAGTCTTGGATACAGTGAAGATACATTAGAACAGTTGTCAGATTTTTTTGCTGTCTGTGCCCCCTTTAAGGAAATTCACCTTATTAGTCCTGTCTACAATTATCATTGAAAGTAAAAGAAAATCCCAAATCTTGGGTTGTGCCCAGAAAAGTAATAGAGGGGAAAACTTCCAATGGGGACACTAGTTCTGGTAACCTGGTGGTACTCAAGAAATTCCCTTAATTTGCAGGGTTTTCATCTCACTTCCTGTATAGGCTATGAGACAGGAAGTGATACCAAATCCTCTCAATGGGACACACATGGTGTCCATGGACGTCCCCCCAGGACTCGGCTCCCAAACCCCTGGGGCAGGGATCAGGGGCGCTCTGTGATTGCTGTGTCCTTCGGACATAGCTGATCACAGATCTATGTAAAGGGCCAATCACAGTGGCCCATTACCATCTGATCAGCTGTGTCCAATCACAACTGATCAAATCTAAACAAACTTGCAGGTGATATCGGCAGTCCTTTCCTCACGCACTGTCATAGCGTGAGGAAAGGAAACCCAGTAAACGGCCACGGTGATAGGGACACCAACTCAGTGCCACCCATTAGCGGCCATCAGTGTTGCCTATCAGACACTCATTAAAATCCAAACAAAAGCGTTAATAAACGACTTACACAAGGAGGGCTGGCCAGGTCTAGATCTTCATGCATTGGCTGCAATTCACAAAACTGCAAAGTCTCCTGGGTTCCATAATCAATGTAAAAGACCTGCGCAGTCTTCATAGCCATCTCCACGCTGCAAACCAGAACACGATACCATTGCTAAAACAAAACAGGGCATGAGAAATATATTACTTTTAGGGAATATCTACAACAATCTGTCCCCAAATTCAAGTGTCACTAAACCCACATCATAAAAACTATCAAAAAATGGTGTATTACATGCTGCACATACTCAGTCACTATGAGATTTGTTTTCTGTATTCTGCAAAAAACCTAGTTGATTCTGCTGCTTTCTATCTCCCCCTTCTGTCCATGTCCCCAATTCAGCTAGGGGTTTTGCAGCTGTGGTGGCAATGCTGCACATGCTCCCTTTTCATTGAGTTTCTATGCTAAGTATTTCCTCCCCCATCACACCTGAGCAGCCCATGTGACTATAGAGTCATACATGTGGGTGTCTACACAGTGGTAAATGACAGCCACTCCCTCCCTACTCCTTCATACCCGCTAACCAGCTAAACACAATGCGAGTGGAATATTACATGTAGATTGATAGAGGCTTCACCTCCCTTTTATTCTAAGACACAGGCTAGAGGGGCATGACACAGCCTGTGACTGGCAGAAATCTGTCCATGTCATGTTATTGCCAAAAAATAATAAAGATTTGATTTCAAATATATATTTGTATTACAATTTAAAAGAATTTATTAATATTATTTATTTTTACTCCGTACTTCAAAGGCTTCTTTTTTTTTTTGAACATGTGACCAGCAGCAGAAGACTAGAAGCTCCTCCTGCTTATATTTTCCGGCAGACAGACTGGGAAAGAGCTGGTTCATGTGACAGGCGAGTATCGTTTAGAAAGAAAGGTAAAGTCTCGTTTTTTTTTGCTATAAAAATAACAAACATGATATACTTACCTCCTCTGTTGCAGTGGATTTGCACAGAGCAGCCTGGCCCCTCTCTCCTGTTCAGCACCCCCACAGCAAACAGCTTGCTATGGGGGCACCCAAGCCGAGTCACAGCTCCCTGTGTCCATTCAGACACGGAACCCCGACCCGGCCCAACCCCCCCCCCTCCCCCCGATTGGTCAGCTGACTTTGGTTGACAGCAGCGGCAGCCAATGGTGCCGCTGCTGTGTCTCAGCAAATTAGGAGGGAAAATCAGACACTCGTGGACATATCTGGACAGAGGGAACTCAGGTAAGTCATTTTGTAAAGCAATGCACAAACTGTTGGTGCTATATAAATCCTGTATAATATAATAATAAGTGTTAGGGGGGCTGCTGCACACAGAAGGTTTTTTATCTTAATGCATAGAATAAAAATTAAATTAAACAGTGTGTGTTTAGTATCACTTTAAGTAAAAGCTCAACTCCAGACTTCCCTTCGGTTTTGGACACAGTAGTACTGGCTCCTCTACAGTACCAAAATTGCTTACTTTGAGATTTCACTGCACACTGAGCTTCTCATAAAGAAACTGCCACAAAAATCAGATAGAGCTAGCCAAATTTCCTGGCTGGAGGACATCAAGAAACCATCTAACCCTGTCCTCCAGTCTGACTTGTCCCTGGACCAACCTGTTCATTCATTGATTTTTAGTTTTCAAACAGAGGCTCAGGATTACATGCGGGAGCTTCCTAAGAATACATTGAAAGGCAATCCGCTTCGTAACGCCCATCCCTTCAGACTAACATCCAGGCATCTTGATGTTTGTACTTTTCAAAGGTAGACCAAGACAGGATGCTGTGATGTTTTCAGGAAGCTATGGACAGCAGCCTGTTGGGACCTACCCACCAGCCATGATCTACCTGCATTGTATAGTGAAGCACAGATACAAAGATTACATTAGTGGTCAGAAATAAAAGTATGCAATAACAACGGAAAGGATTTCTATAAATGTTTGATTAGCGTGTTGCTAAATGAAGAGACGATAAAGTAGGGAAGACAAAATAAACATTTGAAATTTCATATCTTTGAATACAGGACAGGCTGAGTATTCATGGACCTTGGGTTATAGGCTTGTACCTTCAGGTGATAGAGTGGGGTAGGCTTATAGGGAGACGACCAGGGGGTATGTCCTCAAAGCTCTGACCGTGTTCAATGAGTCCTCAGTTTTGCAGCAAGCAATGCAGTGTAAGTAACCAAGATATAGAAAGGAGGGTGGCCTGTGTCCTGTACTGTAATCCAAGTTTTACTCCAGTTTTTTTTTTTTCTAACAAATCTTTACGAAGGCAGTCTGGTACTAGAATTATTGCTCTCACTCTGGCGTGCATGACAATATGTAACGTGTATGGCAATCTATGTTTTCAGGCGTAGACGCCCTAGTGTGTGTATTTACGCTTGTACGTGCGTCTATGTGGGGGTGGGGAGGCCTCTATATTTTGGAGGTGGGGGGTTATGTGTTTGGGTGTAACTTTACATTTTTAGAATAAAAAAAAAAAATGTTTTACTTTTTTATCACATCAGTGACAAAGTCCCCTATGTGGTGATTTTTTTGGTGACAGGTTCGTTTTAATGAGACAAGACCCCAGATGTCTTCCCTGTACTCCAATGAATGTAATTCGATGCAGATCGTACTGCATCACATTCTTTCGCAGCTTGATGGCTGGGGAAACTGTCAACGGGGACCAGAAAGTGATGGGGCCCCGGGACACATAGCTGGGGGAGCACGGAGTGTGTGGAACAGCCGATTTGTCCTCGGGGCGCTCACCATGTAGTCATTGGCAGCCATGCTTGGTCCTCCTCCAACCCAATCCCAGATAAACCCAAGAGTGGAGTGCTGACAGCTCACTACACCCTGCACTGCCCAACTGAGAGAGCCGATGATTTGTCTAACCTAACTACCAATGGTGAACCTGAAAGCAAGAAGTCCTTTGCAAGGTCTTGAAGGCTGGACAAATAGGATGTCTGTCTTCCCGATAAAAGCTGTTGCTTTGAGGTAGACTCTTGTCGCTCTGACCGTGAAAAGCAAATTTAATTTGAATGCTTTGCAGGGCAGTGATGGCAGTACTATGTCTTCATTGAGGCGGAAAACGAATGCCACTTTAGGAAGAAAAGATGGTCTTGGGCAGAAGACTGCCTTGCCTTTATGAAGAATGGCTCCTTATGAGAAAGAGTCGTTAACTCAGACATCTAACAGGTGGGATAGCAACCAAGGCAGCCACTCTGCAGGAGACATAATCTAAGATGATTTCCCAGATGGGTTCAAAGGGTGGTTTCTATAGGGCAGAGAGATCTAGACTGAGGCCCCAAGGAAGCATAGGATACTGCAATGGGAGCCTTGTCCAAGAGATATCACGAATAAAGGTTTTGACAAGGGAAAGCAAAGCCATTGATTTTTCGAAAAAGAACGGACAAGGCCAAAGCATGTCCTTTCAAAGTGCTTAAGCCCAAGATCTGGTAAGGACAAAATGTGAGGCACAGTGTGTTCTCTTTTAGTCAAGGATAGACTCAGAGAGAGGTCACTGTTCTTTAAAACTTGAAAATGTCAGGAGTAAAGGGTCCATTCTTCTTGGACCAAGCAGTGATGGCTAACGTAATCTGCCTTCCAGTTGTTCACTCTGTGGACAGCAGAGATGGCTGGACAGTGCTTCTGCATCAATTAGATAATCTGGCTTCCTTCCTTCAAGGCAGCATGACTCCCCCCCCCCTTTTTGGTTGACGTAGGTCACGGCCATACTGTTGTCTAATCGCACCCGGATTGGGTCTCCTTTCAGAAGGATCCAGTGTTTGAGTAATCCTCATAATTCTGAGCTTCAGAATGCTTATGAGGAGCATAGTTTCTGCCAATGACCGTGTTTCCTGAACTTTGAGGGACTGGAATACTCCTACCTATCCTGAAAGACTGGCATCTGTCCTTCTCACTTTCCAGTGATATGGAAGGAAAGACTTAACCATATTTAAGGCTGGGCTTGAGATCTACCAAGCTAGGGATTTCCTTCCTAGGCTGGACAAGAGCATGGGTAGATTGTGAGGAGTCTGCTTGTTCCATGTCAACAAGATGTTGTACTGTAGAAGTGTTGAATAAAACTGGGCGAATGGAACAGCCTTGAAGGAGGCCAACATGAGACCCAGAAATTTCATGGATAATCTCTTTGGCGTTTCTTTGATCTCAAGTCTTGAGTGTGAATTCTGAAATGGAGCAGTTTTTTCTCTGGAAGGAAGATTTATTTGGGGGATGTGTTAAGAATCAGACCAAAGTATTCCAGGCAAAGAGAAGGTTGGAGACTGGATTTTTGGAAGCTAATCACCCAACAGAAAGTCTGAAGCATCTGAATTGTCCTGTAGATGACATTTGCAGACACCTGGGAGTCCTTCAAGAAAAAGGTTGTCTAGATAGCTTGTCACCTCGATGCCTTGAGTTCTTAGAAGGGCAAGAAGAGGACCTTTGTGAATGCTCCAAGAGCAGAGAATAGACAAAATGGCAGAGCGACAAATAGGAAGGGATTGTCTCCTACAGAAAAATTTAGAAAGCACTGATGAAATAGATAAATGGGGATTAGCAGGTATGCACCTTTTATGTCTACAGACACCTTTGTCTCAGAAAAGTAATAACTTATCTTGAGGATTCCATGTGAAATTGTGTAATCTGAAGGTATTTGTTTTAGGGCTTTTAGGTCCAGGATAGAATGTGCTTTGGTACCATGAATAGGTTGGAATAGAACTCTTTTATTTACTTCTGGATGGGTACTGGCATACCTAATCCCCGTGACAAGAGATGGTTCAGGAAATTCTGCAAATCTGTCTTTGGGCAGATTTTGGTTGATTTGATAAGAAGGCAGTGAGGGGGTAGATTTTTGAACTCTATTTTATACACATTTGAAACCACAAATTGAACCCATAGATCTCAGACATTTGTGACACAGAGAGAAACACTGTAGCAGATGTTCCCTCACTCTTAATAGTAAGGGAACCCCTTCACTGCGAAGAGGGATTGGGAAAGACTTGATGGGCTGTGTGGGCCAAGTCTTAAGGTGAAAGAAACTTGCTGAACTTGGGCTTAGAAATTGAAGCATGGGTAGAGTGTTGAAGTGCTCTGCATCCTGAGGAGGTACAGGCTACCGAGGAAGGGGATTTTTGAACTTTCGATCATGGAAGAAGAACCTTTGCTCCTGTGACATCTTTCATAAATTTGTTAAATGCCTCACCAGAGACTTCCTCCTCCAAAGGGCATATGTGCGGGGCATCTTTTACAGGCGTCTTCAGCTGAACAGGCTTTGTGGCACAGGATTCTGCACATGTAAAGGTAAATTGGAGCCATTCTGGAAATGTGTGTCATTACCGGTTCTAGGGCAGAGCAGGGCATAAGGTAAATGCTGCCATTGCTTGGCTAAAGTAGGATCCTGGAATACAGGATAGCGTTGGTTGTTTATAGACTACTTAGCTGCTGTCTGACAAACTGGAGCAATAGCTGTTTTCAGAGCTAGACCTGTGAGAATTGGGAAAGCTTTAGAGTGTCCCAAACTTCTTTTCCGCATAATCTTTGAATGAGGGTGCAATAGGATGTATGTTTGGAACTGAGACGACAGGCTCTACTACCAGAAAGTACCAGAAAACTTTTTCCACTGGACAGGGCTCAGCAATGAATTTCATAGTTGGTAAGGTTGAATAAAGACACCAGTCCATCCAGTTCAACCTGTGTGGGTTTATGTCAATAATTCCCATATCCTGGTATGTTGTCATAATTAAGTTGCCCATCTTAGAGTTTTTTAAACTATCAACACTCGTAGGAGTTCCACGTCCTTACTGCTGACAGGAAAAACCCTCTACAAAGTTTAACCACTTCAGCCCGGAAGGATTTGGCCCCTTAATGACCAGGCCATTTTTTGCGATACAGCACTGCGTCCCTTTAACTGTCAATTTTGCAGTCGTGTGACGCTGTACCCAAACAAAACTGACATCCTTTTTTCCCCACAAATAGAGCTTTCTTTTGTTGGTATTTAATCACCTCTGTGGTTATTTTTTAAGCTATAAACAAAGAGCGACAATTTTGAAAAAAAAAATTTTTTTTTTACTTTCTGCTATATCCAAAAAAAAACTAAAAAAAAAAAAAAAAAAAACTAATTTATTCATCAGTTTAGGCCGATAAATATTCTTCTACATATTTTTGGTAAAAAAAACAAAAATCGCAATAAGCGTATATCAATTGGGTTGCGCAAAAGTTATCGTGTCTACAAAATAGAGAATAGATTTATGGCATTTTTATATTGTTTTTTTTTTTACTAGTAATGGCAGTGATCTGTGATTTTTATCGGGGCTGCGACATTGCGGTGGACCAATCGGACACTTTTTTGGGACAATGACATTTATACAGCAATCAGAGCTAAACATAGCCTCTGTTTACTGTATAAATGTCACTGGCAGGGAAAGGGTTAAACTCTAGGGGGTGATCAAGGGGTTAACTGAGTTCCCTCAGCGTGTTCTTATTGTGTGGAGGCTGGGCTGGCAGGGACATGACCGGGAACAGTAGATCTCTGTCATGTCCCCTGGCAGAACGAGGATCTGCCTTTTTTACATTGGCAGATCCCAGTTCTCCCTCTGTAGAAGGCGATTGTGGGTCCAGTGGACATAGAGTCCGCTTAACCAGCGGGCACACTCCCATGCAGCGGCCTCCCGATATCTCCTGTGCAGGGACAGCCGTACAGCTATGGCGATTTGCGCAGGAGAGCCAACCTGCCACCGTCAAACGATAGCGGCTGGTCGGCAAGTGGTTAAGGTTAAACCCCTTCTCTTTCAGTTTCAATGAATGACCTTGTGTCTTTTTAAACTCCCTGCCACTGAAAAGTTTTTTCTCTATGCTAGATATTGCCATCATATCTCCTCTCAAGGATCTCTTCTCCAAGAAGTAGTAGTTTAATGCTTGTATTCATTCCTCATAACGGAGGTCCTCCAGTGCGTTTATTAGCTTTGTTGCCTTGGATCAGTTCCAGCACATCCTTCCTAAGGACTGGTGCCCAGAACTGGACAGCATACTCAAGATGTGGCCGCACCAGAATATTGTAAGTGGTAGAATTCTAGTTTTATTTCTAGAGTAAATATCCTTTTTAATGCATGCCAATTTCAGCTTGCATTGCTGGCAGCAGCTTGGCACTGCATGCCATTGCTGAGACTCATCTACTAGGACCCCCAGATATTTTCCCATGTTGGATGCCCCCAATGGTTCTCTCCCTAGCAAGTAACTTGCGTTTGTATTTTTAGCATCCAAATGCAGTACTTTACATTTATCAACCTTATTTGAAATGTAGTTGCCCACCTCTTTATTTTATTGAGATCTTCCTGTAAGGTTTCCACATCTTGCTATGAAGTTATTGCTTAGGTTATCATCAGCAAAAACTAAGATTGAGTTTTTATGAACACATTAAAACAGAATTGGTCAAAAAGGACAGAGCGCATTGGGAGACCCCACTTACCACACCATACCATTCTGAGTGCTCACTATCCATCACCACCCTTTGAAGGTGATCCTGTAACCAGTTTTGTATCCAGGTACAAACCCTATGGTCCATGCCAACAGACTTCAATTTGTAAAGTGATCGTTTATGGAGAACTGTATCAAATGCCTTTGCAAAATCCAGGTACACAACATCCACTGGCATTACTTAATCTAGATGACAGCTCACTTCCTTGTGGAATGTTAACAGATTTGTCTGGCAAGAACAAGCCTTTGTAAATCCATGCTGATAACTACTAATGATACGGTTTTCATCAGCAAATTTTTGGATATAGGCTCCTGTCCACTGCAATAGTTTACATACTATTGATGTTAGACTGGCTGGCCTATAATTAGGAACACCGGTCTGGCTATAGCCTGACTGAGTTCTTTAAAGTGGTTGTCAACTTGTGACAACCATTTTAATCTACAGGTAAGCCTATGATAAAGCTTACCTGTAGGTGCCCTGTATATCTCCTAAACCTGTACGGTTCAGGAGATGTGCAGTTTTGAAGTTGTGCCGACGTCATGTCGGCACATGCGCAGTGAAGGAACGGCCTGTGTGCCGTTCCTCCACTGCGACCGCGCCGTGACTGGCGGTTGCCGCACGCAAGCGCAGGAGTGACGTCACGCGACTCTGGCCAGTCACAGCACCGGAGTCGCGGCTCGGGTAGGAAGAGGGGCAGAAGATGGATGCAGCCAGGACATCGCTGGATGCCGCAGGCTTCGTTTGCAGGTAAGTGGCACATAATGGGCTACTATGCAATGCATTATGCTTCTACATTACAGGGGGAAAAAGAGGAAGTAAACCCCATCTGGGTTTACTTCCTCTTTAAGGACTCTCGAGTATAAGTCAACTGGTTTTTCAAGTTTTTCAAGTCTATTTCTGACACTGGCTCCTGTTAGCTATAAGGATACATTCCATGACAAGTTATTAACAATACAGTCTTGGTTACTTTACCCCCTTTTCCTTTGTGAAATATTTACCGGATTGACCCCCAATTGTCATACATTGACCATTCTATTTCTTCATGAATTGGGAATGTCTTTTAGAAATTTATCAGATCTCTTTGTACCAAAAGGGACACGTGGAGACAGAGGAGAATCAACTGTGACAATGATGAGGCTTTTGCAACTTCGGCAAACATATAGTGTAAAGCCGTAACATCAGCTGCAAAGGAGCCTAAGCAAAAGAAATCTTCCTCTGATACAGGTGCAATGACCCCCATGGGACAGAAATCTTTCCAGAGCTGTAACGTCAACTACTCTTTTTTGTGGCTCTGAAGATACCTTTAAGCACATGCAGCAAGGAGGAGAAGCAGAAAAACTCCAGATTGTAAGCCATGGACACTATGCTGCAGACCCAGTCAAAACCAGTTGTTTGCAACATTCTAAGTCCAGGTGGCCACAAAGGCATACAGACCAATCCCCCCCACCCGTGTGGGTGGGGATGCCCCCTTACCAGTAAGAGTACTTGTCTCTGGATCTGGGGGATAGGCTAGGTTTCTGCTTAGAGCCTGAGGTTTGTTGCTTAGGAAAGGAACACTTCTTGGATTCCAAAAGTGCCACCAGTTTAGGACCCGTGCCTGTTGCCTTCCTATTTAGAGTTAAGAGCACGCATTTGCACACGGTCACCTTGAAGACATCCAAGGATGGTACAAACAAGCATTTGCATTCAGTGTGTAGCCTCTTAATTTACTTTCTGCGGAGAAGTCGCACTGACCATCACTTGAGCCATATGATTCTTTTCGTGTGGACATTGTTCACTTGTGAAAGCTGTTGTATAGAATTTTCCAAGGCATTTCCTAAGAAAATAAAAGCGCTCAGAAAATCCTCAAGGAACTGCCAGGTGACAGGTTTACCCAAGTAGAAGTCTCTAGAACATAGAATATACTTTACCTAGACTTTAAAAGCTGGGCAAACATCCACCACAAACTGCAGAGCTGCTCCTACCAGCAAGGACCCCTTAATGTGGGCCTCGAACCTCTTATCTGTGGTGCCTTTACAGAATGGGGGGGTTGTAACCTCATCCACCGGGGCGGTTAGGATCTTATTTAAAGGATATACTCCAGACAAAAAAATTATATTTAAAAATGTTCCTCAACAACCTCAACGAACATACATGAGCTTTATGTACACTAAATGTAACCTTGGCATCCTCCCTGTGCAAAGTGTAGAGCTGCGGGAGGGACCCAGCAGGCCACACCCACTACAGGCTGCCTACAGAAAACTACGGGGGGGGTGGAGACCAGACTAGCCACCCTGTTCAGGGGAGAGTAGAAGTGGTGGGGGGGGCATCAAAAGACATCCGTC
>BLSH010257402.1:661640-681122 GCA_018402905.1 Glandirana rugosa | reverse complement strand
GACATCCGTCGGACATCACCCACACAAAATAAAAGCGCTCAGAAAATCCTCAAGGAACTGCCAGGTGACAGGTTTACCCAAGTAGAAGTCTCTAGAACATAGAATATACTTTACCTAGACTTTAAAAGCTGGGCAAACATCCACCACAAACTGCAGAGCTGCTCCTACCAGCAAGGACCCCTTAATGTGGGCCTCGAACCTCTTATCTGTGGTGCCTTTACAGAATGGGGGGGTTGTAACCTCATCCACCGGGGCGGTTAGGATCTTATTTAAAGGATATACTCCAGACAAAAAAATTATATTTAAAAATGTTCCTCAACAACCTCAACGAACATACATGAGCTTTATGTACACTAAATGTAACCTTGGCATCCTCCCTGTGCAAAGTGTAGAGCTGCGGGAGGGACCCAGCAGGCCACACCCACTACAGGCTGCCTACAGAAAACTACAGGGGGGGGGGGGTGGAGATCAGACTAGCCACCCTGTTCGAGGAGAGAGTAGAAGTGACTGGTCTTTATCAGGGTTGCACCAATACCGTTTTTTTACCGGAGTACGAGCACCTACATTTTCGGTCAAGTACTCGCCGATAAGGAGTATTCCCTAATTGTTGATACCAACAAGCCATAGTGACTTCATCCTGGGTTCACACAAGAGGGGTGTGGGAAACCAACGCAAGTGATTTGGACAGGAATCGCACAACATTCCTGTTCAAATTGCATGCAATTCTTTGCAGTGCGATTTAAGCCCTCTGCTTTTGTTTGGGCTTAAATCACATCGCAAAGCTATTGGTTTTTTTGGCGCAGAGCATTTGCACAAGTTCAAGTACTTGTGCAAATACAGGTATCGGTGCAACCCTAGTCTTTATTACAAGAAGCTCCTGAACAAAGGTAAAGTTCCATACTAGATTACTGCACAGAGCTGAAAATACACAAAGCACACCAAGAGTTCAGCTTTAAATAGAAATTGGCTGGGTCAAAATCCAGAGAAACCTATTTTTTAAAACAGAACTCCTACATAGTGTGAGGCTGTGCAAAATTGCTTCAAAAGTGAAAACACC
This sequence comes from Glandirana rugosa, assembly GCA_018402905.1. Lineage (NCBI taxonomy): Eukaryota > Metazoa > Chordata > Amphibia > Anura > Ranidae > Glandirana > Glandirana rugosa. Next base: position 680,065 of record BLSH010257402.1, on the reverse strand, counting down.
CTCTCCGGGTGAGCCCAATCATCATACATCTCTTCATACAAATGAGGATGTATTGGAAAAGATTAAGGATTTCTTGGTAGCTGCCGGGACCCTAATCCCTTGACCTTTGGAGAAGAGGCATCCAAAAGTCGTAATTTCAAGTTATTGTACACCATATACACTTAAAGTGCACTGTGGTCTTCTAAGTCTGACACCTCCAATGGAGGACTCATCTACAAAGGACTCCCAATCCTCAACAGTTTTCTCTCCTCTTCCACATTTCCTAATTTTCCACCAACACCTCATCCTCCTGCAAAAGCGGGTACCTGTGTTTGTGTTCTAGGCATTCCAAGCAAATGAGAACTCCAAGACTTGCTCATGCAAACCAGAAATGGCTGCAGAGATTTCTTCCCTGGACAAGAACCATCAATAAACTTGTGTCCTGTGCTGAATCCACTGTGCTGTGCAGATGCATTGAATCACTGGCCGTTCTGAGCTGCAGGACCAGGGACAGATAAATGGGGCTTATACATGCACATGTGACTGTGTCCAGGCTTGGACTTCCTTCCCCATCTACAGGTAAACGCTTGGTGTGCGAATTCATGCGAACAGCGACAGCTACTCTCAGTCTGCCATTACTTTGTACAGGCGGAACAACCACCACCAGTCACATACACCTGTCATCTCAGCTGCATGAATCCACTGATTCTTGCTGCCATCTGCTGTATGTGTGTAACTGCCCATGTGAAGGAAGCTTTACAGTTAACAGTAGAAAAGCCTGTCCCCTGCCAGAATTCTGCAGAGAAGGACCCTTGGGATTTTAAATGAGGCATAGGACATGTATGGTCAAATGTCCCTATTGCTATTAATAGCAAAAGAACAAAAGAGTTGAGACTTTAAAAGAAGCATGCGGCAGGAAAGCAAATTGGACACTGTGTGTCTAAGAAATGTATTTTATCCCATATAACAATGAAAAATTAAATCATAGCACAAATGCAAGTAAAAGTTGTCCACAGTCCACCTTCACCACTCATCTTTATTCGCCACATTCATGGCCATTTTGTAAGTATGGGCAGAGGTTCCGTTTGTATCCCCTCCCCCCTTAAATTTTCAGCTTGATTCGTTATTCATTTGTCTACATTTTTTAGATGTTTTCTCCGGATCTGCTCCTAATGAGTGGATAAAACTCCACGAAACACATCGAGCTTTCAGATGCTACAGTTACATGTTTCCATTATGAATTCCCATCCAATTTTACAATGCTTTAACTATTCTTGCCTACATTAAGTTTGGGATTATATAATATGTGTACATGGATTGATGAATTATGTATAATGTAAGCTATTAACACCAATCAGCATGGTTTTTTATCTGTAAATATATAAAAGTACCAGTCGTTATCTAACTTTTACATGCATTTGTGCTATGATCTAATTTGCATTGTTATATGGAATTTTTGTTTTAGACACACAGTGTCCAATTTGCTTTCCTGCCGCATGCTTCATTTAAAGTCCCAACTCTTTTTTTCTTTCACTATGTGGAAGCAGTGGTCTCTCTGTTAAGGTCTGATGCCCCTGGGAGTCAATGCAACGGTTCTCCAATCATCAGGGAGTATGGAGATTGGTTGATTTCAGGGCTATAGACCTGATCTTTGTTATGAGAACTCAATTAAACTGAAGGTTCAATTGGGTTTTAACGCTTTCGCTGCCATGCCCTGCTCTCCATTTTACAATATGTATAGCAGAAACATTTTCACACTTTTTCACATCCTCGTGAAAAGAGAAACTCCCCAGCAGCTTCTGGAAAATATATTCTGCAAAACAAAATTTCAGCCAAAGAATCCTGCACGTGCAAGAATAAAAGGCCCAAACGAGAAATTTACTGAATGGAATCCTTCAAAGCACGCACAGCAAAACAAAGGGCATAAGGGAAGACTGCCAGTTATATGCCCAAATTCTGGCTACAATGTAGTGCTCCCATCTCTGTATGGAATGGAAATGTCCTGAACGTCCACTGTTGCTGCCAAATCATCTTCAGGGAGCATGCAGGGAAATACCTACATTTGTACTTACTGTATTGCTGCCTTTGGCTGTCGAATGCTGCCTCTGACCACAAGAGTAGGAAAAAAATGGCCGCCGCCAGCACTCTCAACCCCAGTATGGAATGTCATTCGTGTCAGTCTTGCCAGTAGTCTTAGGAGAACAGAGGGCTGTGCTCAAAGGGCCTTCAGTTTTGATTCCCAATGCTGCGATCCACTGACCTGAACCTGTACAGCACCTTCCCAAAAGCATAAAGCAATGCAACAATGAGTAAGGTTCCGTAAAGGAGGATCCACTGCCAACCGGCAACTAAAGGCTATCTTCATGTCCATTCTTCATCCGATCTGGGGTCTGAGTACCATTCCCCTGGATAATTGTGGGAATGGATCCTAATACCTGTTGGAACTATTCAGAATCTGTAATTTTATTATATATCTTTTCATGTGACAACACTGAAGAAATGACACTTTGCTACAATGTAATGTAGTGAGTGTACAGCTTGTATAACAGTGTAAATTTGCTGTCCCTCAAAATAAACTCAACACAGCCATTAATGTCTAAACCGCTGGCAACAAAAGTGAAGACACCCATAAGTGAAAATGGCCAAATTGGGCACAAATAGCTATTTTCCCTCCCCAGTGTCAAGTGACTCGTTAGTGTTACAAGGTCTCAGGTGTGAATGGGGAGTAGGTGTGTTAAAGCGGAGTTCCACCCAAAAATGGAACTTCCGCTTTAAGCACTCCTCACCCCCTTACATGCCACATTTGGCATGTAATTTTTTTTGGGGGGGGGAGTGTGTCCCCAGGTTTCAGAGGGACATCCTGTCCCTCTTCCACCTTTGGGCCGCCTAGGCGACTCCTCCTCTCCTCCTAGGCGGCCCCTCCCTCCTGGCAATCTTCTGGGACACGTCACAGGTCCCAGAAGATTGCCTGGCCACTAAGAATGCGCAGCACGACTCGCGCATGCGCAGTGGGTGCCCGGCCCTGAAGCCGGGCCGGGTGCCCACACTTGGAATGGCGCGGCCGTCGGGAGGAGGGGGGAGACGAGCGAGGCTTCGGGCGCAGCCATCGCTGGACCGGGAGACAGGTAAGTTACTGTTTATTAAAAGACAGCAGCTACACTTTTTGTAGCTGCTGACTTTTAATAAACAAAAAAATGAGTGGAACTCCGCTTTAAATTGGTGTTATCGCTCTCACTCTCTCATACTGGTCACTGGAAGTTCAATATGGCACCTCATGGCAAGGAACTCTCTGAGGATCAGAAAAAAAGAACTGTTTTACATGAAGATGGTCTAGGCTACAAGATGATTGCCAAGACCCTGAAACTGAGCTGCATCATGGTGGCCAAGACTATGCAGCGTTTTAACAGGACAGGTTCCACTCAGAAAAGGCCTCGCCGTGGTCAACCAAATAAGTTGAATGCACATGCTGAGAGTCATATCCAGAGGTTGTCTTTGGGATATAGACGTATGAGTGCTGCCAGCATTGTTGTAGAGGTTTAAGGGGTGGGGGGGGGGTCAGCCTGTCAATGCTGAGACCATACGCCACACACTGCATCAAATTGGTCTGCATGGCTGTCTTCCCAGAAGTAAGCCTCTTCTTAAGCTGATAAACAAGAAAGCCCGCATTTTGCTGAAGACAAGCAGACTAAGGACATGGATTACTGGAACCATGTCCTGAGGGCCGATGAGACCAAGATACACTTATTTGGTTAAGATGGTGTCCAGCGTGTGTGGCAACAACCAAGTGAGGAGTACAAAGACAAGTGTGTCTTGCCTACAGTCAAGTATGGTGGTGGGAGTGTCATGGTCTGGGGCTGCATGAGTGCTGCTGGCACTGGGGAGCTACAGTTCATTGAGGGTACCATGAATGCCAACATGTACTGTGACATACTGAAGCAGAGCATGATCCTCTCCCTTCGGAGACTGGGCCGCAGGGCAGTATTCCAACATGATAATGACCCCAAACACCCCTCTAAGACGACCACTGCCTTGCTAAAGGAGCTGAGGGTAAAGATGATGGATTGGCCAAGCATGTCTCCAGACCTAACCCCATTGAGCCTCTGTGAAGCATCCTCAAACGGAAGGTGGAGAAGCGAAATGTCTCTAACATCCATCAGCTCAGTGATGTCGTCATGGAGGAGTGGTAGAGAACTCCAGTGGCAACCTGTGAAGCTCTGGTGAACTCCATGCCCAAGAGGGTTAAGGCAGTGCTGGAAAATAATAGTGAATTGAAGCAAGTAAAGAAAAGGATGGACTTTATAGGCACTGGTTATATTAAAAATAGAACATTTTTATTAATTACAAAAAGTTTATCATAAAAACAAATACACAAAAAGAGGGTTGTGCAATACATATAAACACATTTCTAATATCTCCAGAAAGATGGCTAAACACCCTTGTGGCAGAAGTCACTCTGTAGATCTGAATCTTAGTGTACAGAACAGCTCTACATGTTTCCCGACAACTCGCTTCTTTGGGACTCTGTTACTAAAGTCTGTTACTAAAGAATGGAGACAATATAACAGTAATTTTGGTGGCCATCTTTCTGGAGATATTAGAAATTAATTTATACAGTTGTGCCCATAAGTTTACATACCCTGGCAGAATTTATGATTTCTTGGCCATTTTTCAGAGAATATGAATGAGAACTCAAAAACATTTCTTTCCCTCATGGTTAGTGTTTGGCTGAAGCCATTTCTCCTACGTTCACTGACAAACGCAGCTCTTCATTGACTTGTGGGGTTTAGGATTGTCCTACTAGGAGTTAACTAGGCAGGGAAAAGAACAGCTGGCCCCTCCCATGGGGCCGTCCTCTCTTCCCACATAAACCCTCCACATAGCATAGCTCAGCAGTTTTAATGCCTAGTTTGCAAGGAGTTGACCTGGCTCCCCTTTAGGGGACTGCGGTCTGATTGTGACCGCTTTTTTCTTATTTTTTCTTTTCATCTTTATTTTATCTACTTCTATCAAGCATTGAATCTGCTATCAAGAAGCCGGCCGGGGCATAGAGTCGCTCGGGCTCTGTACTCTCCCCAACCTGGCCGACCGATGCGAGCCAGTCCCGCGGTAGGGGACCCGCCGCATCATGCCCGTTCCGTGCGAGCGGCCTGGGGTGACCCCCATCTGTGCCCAAGTCCCGGATTGCAATTCGGTTCGGGCGATTTCTGGCTGGCAGCATCCCGTCAAGGCAGGGGCGGAAGGTCTGCGAACGGGTGGCTACCCGCTGCGCCCGACAGGAGTGGTGAGTGAGAGTTCCTCCCTTACCCCCTTTCAGGAGCGGAGGGGGGACCAACGACCTCCAAAAACAAAAAAAAACATTTTTTCTGGGTAGCCGCTGGTAGGGGCACATGGAGCCCCCTTTTCACCCCCCAGCACCGCACCCGATCGTTGGTGCCGTTCGTTCAAACTTTCGCCGCCATGCGGCGATCGGCCGCCATTTTTAGGCAGACCTGCCACCATTTTGCCGTAGTCGCGGACATGCTGGGCCTATGGAGCTTTCCCTCTAGCGCTCAGATCGGCTGTTTGTGGTACTGCACGTTCCCTGCAGGTGTTTTTGGCCTCTAGTGTTCATCGGTGGCCATATTGGAGTCCCCTGCTACTGCAAAAACGTGTTTCAAACGTTTTGCTTTCTCTTTGGAAAGGTGTGTGCTCCTGACGGCGCAGCTCTTCTGACGATCCTCAGTTACAGGCAGCAAACAGCAAGTATAGCTGGGCTCTCCTGTGGGTGCTGGTGGCGGCGGGTGCAGTCCTCCTGGGTCTCCCTGGTGTGCTGTGGGGCGGTGGTGTGCGGCTACCTCAAGTGGTAATATTCACCTGTGTGTTACTGAGGGTGATTTTCAGGGGGAGAACGATGGCAGACTATACTGCTGAACCTGCTGAGGACTCAGCGTCGGCGCAATCTGCGCAAGGGGCTTTTTTGGACCAGCTACGGGCGGTCTTTAGTGAGTTTCTCCCCCGGGTGGAGCGTCCTCCTCCCCCTTGTTCTTCAGGGGAGGACTCTGATCCGGAAGTGGCCTCGGGGGGGTCACAGGGACCCCAGTGGACCTCTCTGACAGTGAACTGGGTCCCTCGGACGGAGAAGGGGACCAGGGGGCGGCGGCTGCGCGTGAAAAAGCACTGGTTTCCGCCATTATTTCTGGAATTCGCACCTCTCTGCGAATGAGCTAAGATGGCGAATCGCAGACATCTACGTATGTGTGTGGGTCCACCAAGCCCCCCAAGGCTTATCCCTATGATCAATTTTTTGATCATTTGATTTATCGTGACTGGCAGCGTCCGCAGCATTCTTTTTCGCCGTCCAAACGGTGTGCCGCTCGCTATCCCTTGAGGAAAGCTTTTTGAAAAAATGGGAGTCGCCTGTGGTGGACCCGCCGATAGCTCGCCTGAATAAGGTGTCGACCATTCCTCTGGAAGGGGCCCCTTCCTTCAAGGACCCGGCTGATAGAAAGACAGAGGCGCTGTTAAAAGCGCTCTTCCTGGTGGCAGGCTAGTCTCTGCCATGGTGGCGCAATATCTGTCTGAGCGTATGGCGGAGCTCCAGAGTGATCTGGACAGCGGCCATCTGATGGATGCGCTGCAGAGGGCTGATTTTTTGCATCAGGGCTTCAAGTACCTTTGTGACGCGGCCGTGGATTTACTGCCTATGTTGTCCAGAATGGCGGTTTTTGCCATCATCCTCAGGCGGGTTCTTTGGTTACGTTCATGGTCCGGAGACCATGTGTCCAAAAAAGGTCTCGCAGACCTTCCTTTTCAGGGTGGACAGCTATTCGGTCCACGACTGGATGAGATCATTGAGGATTTCACAGGAGGCAAGAGCACTTTCCTCCCAGAGCCCCAGAGGCGTGAGTTTCGCCGTAGACAGGGGCCCCCTCCATCGGGTCAGAAGAGGTTTTTTCGCGCCCCGGGCGCAGCTGCAAAAGGGGCCCGTCCCGGTAAGGCCGCGGCAGGGGCCGGAAAACGGCAGTGGCAGCGAAAAACCAAAAAGGCGGAGGACAAGCCCCCTTCAGCCTCATGGGCTGACCCCACCTGGACTTTGGGTGGAGGGACATCTTCTGGGTTTCGCAGACCGGTGGCTTGCTCGCATTCCCAACCGGTGGGTCCAGGAAGTAGTGTCCACCGGGTACAGGATAGAGTTCAACACTCTACCCCCAGACAGGTTTTTCTCATCGAACTTAGGGCTCCCGCAGGCACGCTGGGACGCCCTCTTCGGGGCTGTCCAAGCACTCTCAAGTAAAGGGGTGATTGTGCCAGTGCCTCCAGCGGAGAGGTCTCGAGGTTTCTACTCAAACCTGTTCGTGGTCCCCAAAAAAAGGGGGGGGGTCCGGCCAGTACTGGACCTGAAGGCCCTGAACCGGTATGTGAAGGAGCGAAAATTCCGGATGGAATCTATCCGCTCGTTTGTGGCCGCCCTCCATCAGGGGGAATTTCTGGCGTCTCTGGAAATCAGGGATGCGTACCTCCATGTACCCATTTGTCCACGGCATCAGCGTTTCCTTCGCTTTGCAGTAGGGGACCTCCATTATCAATTTGTGGCACTCCCTTTCGGTCTGGCCTCATCCCCTTGAGTTTTCACAAAACTGGTAGCTCCGGTACTGGCGTTACTGTGACAGAGAGGCATTGCGGTAGTAGCCTACCTCGACGACCTGCTCCTGCGAGCGGAGTCCGCCTCGGCTCTGGAGGAGAATGTGAGAATCACCATGACTTCGCCGCAGGACTTCGGCTAGTTGCTCAACCTGCAGAAATCGACGGTCTCTCCATCTCGTCGCCTGGAGTATCTGGGTCTGATTCTGGACACAGAGCAGGCGAAGGTGTTCCTTGCTCTCGCCAAGTTGCTGTAGCTGCAGTCTGCAGTGCGGTCCCTACTGTCACACCGACGGTCTTCATTACGATTCTGTATGCGGGTGCTGGGGCTCATGGTCTCGACTTTCGAGGCGATACCTTACGCCCAGAGTCACACTCGACTTCTTCAGCGAGCGATTCTGTCTCGGTGGGACAGGTCTCCCAGGTCCTTGGACCTTCTGATCCGCCTGAACTCCCAGACCAGGGCGTCTCTGACCTGGTGGCTTCGGGACTTGGCGTTGACTCAGGGGAAGTCGTTCCTGCCCCTTCAGTGGGTGATTATCACCACGGATGCCAGCCTTTCAGGCTGGGTCAGGATCCTGGGACAACTTTCTGCCCAGGGCCGTTGGTCGACACAGGAAGCTCGTCTCCCCATCAATGTGCTGGAACTGAGAGCAATCAGATTATGCTTTTCTCACTGGACAGTGAGGTTGCGGGGTCGTCCGATTCGAATTCAGTCGGACAGTGCCACAGCAGTGGCATATGTGAACCATCAGGGTGGCACGAGGAGTCCAGCAGCTGCGGCGGAGGCAGCCCTGATACTGCGTTGGATGGAACTCCACGTTCCGGCAATCTCCACCATTTACATTCCAGGCGTGGAAAATTAGCAGACGGACTTTCTCAGTCGCCAGGCGCTGGACCCGGGAGTGGTCTCTCCATCCAGAGGTGTTCAACCAAATTTGCCACAGATGGGGGACGCCGGACGTGGATCTCATGGCGTCTCGGTTCAATCACAAGGTGAAGAACTTTGTGTCCAGAAAAAGATCCGTTGGCAGTGGCCACGGACGCTCTGGTGGCCCCCTGGGGCAGTAACCTCCTTCTGTACGCCTTCCCTCCGATAAAACTTCTACCGCGATTGATACGCAGGGTAGTAGTGGAAGGGATACCAATAATCCTGGTGGCTCCAGATTGGCCTCGGCGCACGTGGTACGCCGACGTGGTGCGAATGGTGGCAGACGCTCCCGCTGTGAGACGATCTACTGTCTCAGGGGCCCATCTTGCGCCCTGCTTTACCCTCGCTGGCTTTGACGGCCTGGCTATTGAGTCCCAGGTACTGAGGGACAGGGGAGTCGCTGACTCCGTGATCCCTACCTTGTTAAAGGCTCGCAAGTGTACTTCTCGCAAGATATACCACCGCACCTGGAAGGCTTACATAGCTTGGTGCAAGGCGGAGGGTCATAACCCTCGCTCTTATGTGGTGTCTAGGGTCCTGACTTTTTTGCAGCAAGGCCTGAACAAAAAACTGGCTTTGAGTACTCTCAAGGGCCAGATATCGGCTCTGGCGATTCTTTTTCAGAGACCTTTGGCTTCGCACTCACTGATTCGTACCTTTGTACAAGGTGTGCGACATGTGGCGCCTCGGGTGAAGGCTCCGATGGCACCGTGGGATTTGAATTTGGGGCTTTCTGTACTTCAAAAACCGCCCTATGAAAAAATCAGGGAGATTTTCTTACAACTGCTGTCACAGAAGGTGGACTTTTTGGTAGCCATCACTTCCGCCAGACGGGTGTCTGAGTTGGCAGCACTGTCATGCAAGTCTCCCTACCTAGTCCTGCACAAGGACAAGGCGGTCTTGCGACCCTCTCCTTCGTTTCTTCCGAAGGTGGCTTCTTCTTTCCACATTAACGAAGATATTGTTCTTCCTTCTTTGTGCCCACGTCCATCGCATCAAAAAGAAATTGAGTTGCATGCCTTGGATGTAGTGAGGGCCTTACGAGTGTATTTAGCTGCTACAGCTTCTTTTCGGAAGTCTAATACCTTATTTGTGCTGACAGAGGGTCCGCGCAAAGGTTTGGCGGCCTCGTCGGCTACTATCTCTCATTGGATTAGACAGACCGTGACCCACGCATATTCTGTTCGGGGTAAGGTTCCCCCCTTTCCGGTCACGGCTCACTCTACCCGGGCGGTTAGCACTTCCAGGGCTTTCAGACACCAGGCGTCGGAGTCACAGGTGTGCAAGGCGGCCACTTGGGCTTCGGTACACACTTTCACTAAGTTTTATAAGGTTGATGTGTTAGCATCTTCGGATGCTGCTTTTGGCCGCAAAGTTTTGCAGGCAGCAGTGTAGGCGCGTTTGAAGCATTCTTAAGAGGTTCTGTTGGGTACAGTTGTTATCGTTTACCCACCCCTCTTTTTGACACAGCTTTGGGACATCCCCACAAGTCAATGAAGAGCTGCGTCTGTCAGTGAACGTAGGAGAAAAAGGATTTTATTAAAACTTACCATAAAATCCTTTTCTCCGAGTTCACTGACAGACGCAGCACCCACCCCTCTGTGCTCTGTTTCGGTACGGCTTGTGTACGAACTGCTGAGCTATGCTATATGGAGGGTTTATGTGGGAAGAGAGGACGGCCCCATGGGAGGGGCCAGCTGTTCTTTTCCCTGCCTAGTTAACTCCTAGTGGGGCAAGCATAAACCACACGGGTCAATGAAGAGCTGCGTCTGTCAGTGAACTCGGAGAAAAGGATTTTAGGATAAGTTTTAATAAAATCCCTTTTTATTATCAATCAACTGTGTTTACCCTTTTTAAATCATAACAACAACAGAAATACCCAAATGACCCTGATCAAAAGTTTACATACCCTGGTGATTTTGGCCTAATAATATGCACACAAGTTGACACAAAGTGGGTTTGAATGGCTATTAAAAAGGTAACCATCCTCACCCTGTGATCTGTTTGCTTGTAATTAGTGTGTGCGTATAAAAGGTTAATGATTTTCTGGACTTCTGACAGACTCTTGCATCTTTCATCCAGTGCTGCACTGACGTTTCCAGATTCTGAATCATGGGGAAAGCAAAAGAACTGTCAAAGGGTCTGCGGGAAAGGGTAGTTGAATTGTATAAAACAGGAAAGGGATACAAAAAGATATCCAAGGAATTGAGAATGCCAAATCAGCAGTGTTCAAACTCTAATCATCAAGAAGTGGAAAATGAGGGGTTCTGTTGAAACCAAACTATGGTCAGGTACACCAAATAAAATTTCAGCCACAACGGTCAGGAAAATTGCTCAGGATGCAAAGAACAACCCACAAATAACTTCAGGTGAAATACAGGACTCTCTGAAAACATGTGGTGTGGCCTTTACAATAAGGAGGCACTTGAAGAAAGATGGGCTGCATGGTCGAGTCGCCAGAAGAAAGCCATTACTATGCAAATGCCACAAAGTATCCCACTTACAATACACCAAACAGCACAGAGACAAGCTTCAAACCTTCTGGCACAAAGTCATCTGCAGTGATGAGACCAAAATCAAGCTTTTTGGCCACAACCATAAATGCTACATTTGGAGAAGAGTCAACAAAGCCTGTCAAACACGGAGGTGGATCTCTGATGTTTTCTGGATGTGTGAGCTACAAAGGCACATGAAATTTGGTCAAAATTGATGGCAAGATGAATGCAGTATGTTATCAATAAAATACTGGAGGAACATTTGCTTTAATCAGCCAGAAGGCTGCGCATGGGACATACTTGGGCATCCCAATATGACAATAATCCAAAACACAAGGCCAAGTCGACCTGTCATTGGCTATAGCAGAATAAAGTGAAGGTTCTGGAGTGGCCATATCAGTCTCCTGACCTCAATATCATTGAGCAACTCTGGGGAGATCTCAAACGTGCAGTTCATGCAAGACAGCCCAAGAATTTCCAGGAACTGGAGGCTTTTTGCTAAGAGGAATGGGCAGCTTTACCACCTGAGCAGATAAAGAGCCTCTTCCACAAATACCGGAAAAGACTTCAAGCACTCATTGATTTTAAATGGGGCAATACACTGTATTAAGAACTGGGGTAAGTAAACTTTTGATCAAGGTCATTTGGGCAGTTCCTGTTGTCATTATGATTTACAAAGAGCAAACACAGTTGATTGATAATAACTGGCTTCAGCCTAACACTAAACACGAGTTTAATCAAAGTTGTTGCGTTCTCATTCATATTCTCTGAAAAATGGCCAAGAAATCATAAATTCTGCCAGGGTTTGTAAACTTATGAGCACAACTGTATGCATTGTACAACCCTCTTTTTGTGTATTTATTGTTTTTATGATAAACATTTTGTAATAAAAATGTTCTATTTTTAATATAATCAGTGTCTATATAGTGCATCCTTTTCTTTATATGCTTCAATTTACAGTTTACTAGGACGTGACACTTTGCTACTGCACACCCGATAGGCCATTATGGGTTTTAAGTGCAGTTATCCCCAGACTTTGATGGAAAATGGTGGCCACACAATATATTAACACTTTGGGCCCAATTTGGACAATTTACTTAGGGGTGTACTCACTTTTGGTGCAAGCGGTTTAGACATTAATGGCTGTGTTGAGTTATTTTGAGGGGACAGCAAATTTACACTGTTATACAAGCTGTACACTCACTACCTTACATTGTAGCAAAGTGTAATTTGTTCAGTGTTGCCATATGACAAGATATAATAAAATATTTACAAAAATGTGAGGGGTGTACTCACTTTTATCAGATACTGTGTATGTGCATATATATGGGCAGCACAGTGGTGTAGTGGATAGCACTTTCGCCTAGCAGCAAAAGGGTCGCTGGTTGGAATCCCAACCACGACACTATCTGCCTGGAGTTTGCATGTTCTCCCTGTGCCTGCGTGGGTTTCCTCTGGGTACTCCGGTTTCCTCCCACAATCCAAAGACATGCTGGTAGGTAAATTAGATCCTGTCTAAATTGTCCCTAGTATATGAATGAATGTGAGTTAGGGACCTTAGATTGCAAGCTCCTTGAGGGTAGGGACTGATGTGAATGTACAATATATATGTAAAGCGCTGCGCAAATTGACGGCGCTATATAAGTACCTGAAATAATAATAATATTTTTACTGTCAACGACGGGGGCTTTATAATGAAAAATATGAAGTCTAAACAGTCAGCTGACGCTTCACATTTGCGTTAGAGAAAGATCGAAGACATCGAGTCCTCAATGTCCTTCTCCTCTGCCACTCTGCACTTACTACTGAAGACGGAAGTGCTCAACGCTGAGAACTTCTGTGTTGTGTCAAAATGGAGGAGATAGTAAGCATGTGATTCATGTTTACTATCCCTTCAGTTATAAATTAACGTCGGAATGCAGAATATAGAGTACTCTAATGTTAAATAAAGAAAGTCAAGGGATTAATAAACTATAAAAGAAATGGTCCCAATTTTATGTCTTTTTTCATTCTCCATGGAAATTTGGGAAAGACTCTCCAAATCTCTCAAATTTAAATCCTCCCACACCACTCTACTTACAGTGGGGCAAAAAAGTAATTTTCATCGTAGGTACACTTCAACTATGAGAGACAGAATGATAAAAAAAAATCCAGAAAATCACATGGTCTGATTTTTAAAGAATTTATTTGCAAATTATGGTGGAAAATAAGTATTTGGTCACCTACAAAAAAACAAGATTTCTGGCTCTCACAGACCTGTAACTTCTTCTTTAAGAGGCCCCTCTGTCCTCCACTCGTTACCTGTATTAATGGCACCTGTCTACAACCTCAAACAGTCAGACTCCAAACTCCACTATGGCCAAGACCAAAGAGCTGTCAAAGGACACAAGAAACAAAATTGTAGACCTGCACCAGACTGGAAAGACTGAATCTGCAATAGGTAAGCAGCTTGGTGGGAGCAATTATTAGAAAATGGAAGACATACAAGACCACTAATAATCTCCCTCGATCTAGGGCTCCACGCAAGATCTCACCCCGTGGGGTCAAAATGATCACAAGAACGGTGAGCAAAAATCACAGAACCACACGGGGGGGACCTAGTGAATGACCTGCAGAGAGCTGGGACCAAAGTAACAAAGGCTACCATCAGTAACACACTACGCCCCCAGGGACTCAAATACTGCAGTGCCAGACGTGTCCCCCTGCTTAAGCCAGTACATATCCGGGCCCATCTGAAGTTTGCTAGAGAGCATTTGGATGATCCAGAAGAGGATTGGGAGAATGTCATATGGTCAGATGAAACCAAAATAGAACTTTTTGGTAAAAACCCAACTTGTCATGTTTGGAGGAAAAAGAATGCTGATTTGCATCCAACACCATACCTACTGTGAAGCATGGGGGTGGAAACATCATGCTTTGGGGCTGTTTTTCTGCAAAGGGACCAGGACGACTGATTCGTGTAAAGAAAAGAATGAATGGGGCCATGTATCGTGAGATTTTGAGTAAAAACCTCCTTCCATCAGCAAGGGCATTGAAGATGAAACATGGCTGGGTCTTTCAACATGACAATGATCCCAAACACACCGCCCGGGCAACGAAGCAGTGGCTTTGTAAGAAGCATTTCAAGGTCCTGGAATGGCCTAGCCAGTCTCCAGATCTCAACCCCATAGAAAATCTTTGGAGGTAGTTGAAAATCCGCGTTGCCCAGCGACAGCCCCAAAACATCACTGCTCTAGAGGAGATCTGCATGGAGGAATGGGCTACCAGCTACAGGTACACTACCAGCAACAGTGTGTAAAAACCTTGTGGAGACTTACAGTAAAACGTTTGACCTCTGTCATTGCCAACAAAGGGTATATAACAAAGTATTGAGATGAACTTTTGCTATTGACCAAATACTTATTTTCCACCATAATTTGCAAATAAATTCTTTAAAAATCAGACAATGTGATTTTCTGGATTTTTTTTTTCTCATTCTGTCTCTCATAGTTGAAGTGTCCCTATGATGAAAATTACAGGCCTCTCTCATCTTTTCAAGTGGGAAAACTTGCAAAATTGGTGGCTGACTAAATACTGTTTTGCCCCACTGTATAAATAAGGAGTTCATCCCGGGTCTCATGCCCCAAACTTTTGACTGGTGGTCCAATAAAGGCTTTCTCTGCATAGCATTTTTTTTATGATCACGGGAATTATGAAAAATCAATTGCCGGACTTTCGATATGCTCAGACAACACATTTTCTGCTTACATGGTCTCATAAACCTGATATAGTAACCATGTCCACTATGGAATATCGATGTCAAAAAATTGATAAAATCTGAGGGCACATTTCAGAGATCTACAATATCTTGACTAATACCTTCCATTAACCACTTGCCCACTGGGCACTTAAACCCCCTTCCTAACCAGACCAATTTTCAGCTTTCAATGCTCTCACATTTTGAAAGACAAATTACTCAGTCATGTAACACTGCACCCATATAAAATATTTGTCCTTTTTTTAACACAAATAGAGCTCTCTTTTAGTGGTATTTAATCGCCGCTGGGTTGTTTTTTTTTTTTTTTTTTTGCGCTATAAAAGAAAAAAAAAACGAAAATTCTGTAAAAAAAAAAAAAAAAAAAAATAATTTTCTTAATTTCTGTTAAAGTTTTGCAAATTAGTAATTTTTCTTCATAAATTTTGGCCAAAAATTAAACTGCAACATATCTTTGGTAAAAATAACCCAAATTAGTGTATATTATTTGGTCTTTGTGAAAGTTAGAGAGCCTACAAGCTAAGGTGCCAATCATTGAATATTGATCACACCTGATGTAACGAGGGTCCATCTCATTTCTTGAGGCACTGAATTGTCAGCAAAGTACACATACCCCCAAAATGACCCATTTTTGGAAAGTAGATATTCCAAAGTATTTAGTAAGAGACATGGCGAGTTTCTTGAAGTTGTAATTTTTTCACACAATTCTTTGCAAAATGAAGATTTTTTTTTCTTTTTTTCACAAAATTGTCATATTAACAGGTTATTTCTCACATGCATCATATGCATACCACAAAATTACACCCCAAAACACATTCTACTATGTGATACCACACGTGTGAGACTTTTACACAGCCTGGCCACAAAAAGAGGCCCGACATGCAGGGGGCACTGTCAGACATTCTAGGAGCATAAATTACACATTACATTACAATTTATTGACTACCTCTTGCACTTTTGAAGGTCCTGGGGCACCGGGAGAATGGAAATGCCCAAAAAATGACCCCATTTTGGAAAGCAAACACTCCAACGTATATTCTAGGAGGCAATGTATCTTTTGAACATGTCTTTTTTTTCACAGGTTTTTGGAAAATGTAGAAAGAAAATGAAAATGCATTTTTTTTTTCACACAAAGTTGTCCATTTATACAATATTTCTAGCACACAGCATGTACATAGAGAAAATTACACACCGAAATATATTCTGCTACTCCTGCGTATAGTGATACCACATGTGTGATACTTTTCCCCAGCCTGGCCACATGCAGGGAGCACCATCAGGTGTTCTAGGGGGCATACATTTCAAATCTAATTTGACTACCCATTACACTTTTGTGAGGCATTGTAGTGGCACTGATGGCATTGTAGTGGCATGGATGAGAACTGATAAATGAGCTGTGGATGGGGATGGATGAGCCATGAATGTGGATGGATGAGCCATGGATGGGGATTGATTAGCATGGATGGGGGATGGATGAGCATGAATGATATGGCAGAGTATGGATTGCAATGACTAAGGATGGAACAGAGCAGCGCTGTGGGCACTACAGATCCTGCCCATAGCGCTGCTGCATCCTATCTCTCCCCTCTCCTCCCACGCTGTACTGATCGGTACAGAGAGGGGAGAGATAAGCTGGACATGCGCCAGCTTGTTTACCTCCGATTGCTCCGTCATTTGACGATCACATGGTAAAGGGCCGCTGTCAGTGCCGGCAGTCACAAATATTAGCGGGTACACAACAAAGGGGGGACTGGGGGGTGGTTAAATAAATTTATATGGAAAAATGGGAGCAGGACCTCCAGGAAACTATTGAGCTGGATAAGTGGCACACCATAGCGCAGAAGGCTTCAAGGTCTAATACTTCTATCATTGAAGTTAACTATAAAGTGTTACTGAGATGGTATACGGTACTGGCAAGACTGGCTACGTAAGTTACAGACACGTCCCCTTTGTGCTTTCGCAATTGCGGTCAAGAAAGGAGGGCGTACCATATATGGCAGCAATGCCCCAAGGTACTGCGTTGTTGGATTCGGGTGTACTATTTTATTTACACACTTAGCCAAGTTAATCTCACCAAATCCCAGAGACAGGCTCTTCTTGGGCTGTGGCGTAGAGACAGCTTTGAGGTCTCAGAGGCATCAAAGGCCTATATAGCCTTTATATTTAGATCAGCAAAAATTACCAATGCAAAATTCTGGAAGTCGGCTGTCTTGCCATTCAAACAGCTCAAGCTTAAAATTTTTCTGGATGATAATTCATGAGCGTACGTCAACAATCTTGAATGACAAAAAAGGGATTTTATTAAAACTTACCGTAAAATCCTTTTCTCTGAGTTCACTGACAGACGCAGCCCTTCATAGACAAGTGGGGTTTATGCTCATCCTACTAGGAGTTGACTAGGCAAAAAAGCAAAAGGATAGGCTGGCCCCTCCCAGGGGCCGTCATTCACTTCAGCACATAATCCCCTGCTGTGCATAGCATATCCATTCGTAACAAGCCGTACAAACTCAACACAGAGGGGTGGGTTCTGTGTCTGTCAGTGAACTCAGAGAAAATAATTTTACGGTAAGTTTTAATAAAATCCCTTTTTGTCTCACGTTCACTGACAGACGCAGCCCTTCATAGACAATTGGGGATTTCCCAAAGCTGTGTAAGTCAAGAGGGGTGGGCAAGCAACAACTGTACCAAACAGAATCCTCTCAGGAGGCGCCAGCTGCGCCTACACCGCCGCTTGCAAAACTTTGCAGCCAAAGCAGCATCCGCAGATGCTAAAACATCAACTTAGTACAACTTAGTAAGCGTGTGTACCGAGGCCCAAGTAGCCGCCTCGCACACCTGTGACACCAAAGCCTGGTGTCTGAAAAACCAGGCAGTGCCAACTGCCCTGGTGGAATGAGGCGTGACAGGAAAAAGGGGATACTTTGCCCCTAATAGTAGACGCATGAGTCACGGTCTGTCTGATCCAACGGGAAACTGTAGCGGACGAGGCCACCAAGCCCTTGCGCGGACCTTCCGTCAGCACAAACCGCAGCAGACTTCCGAAAGGAAGCTGTAGCCGCCCAATACACCCGCAAAGTCTACACGACATCCATGAATGTAACTCAAATTCCTTAGGATGTGATGGATGCGGATATAATGAAGGAAGAACAATATCTTCCTTAACGTGAAAAGAAGATACCACCTTCGGGAGAAACGAAGGATAAGGGCGCAAGACCGCCTTGTCCTTGTGAAGGATTAGGTACAGTGCCTTGCGAAAGTATTCGGCCCCCTTTGAACTTTGCGACCTTTTGCCACATTTCAGGCTTCAAACATAAAGATATAAAACTAATTTTTTGTGAAGAATCAACATTCAAGTTTCCCCCGGCTTATGAAAGCGTTCCGTGACATGGATTAGGAAGTGTTCCTGTTCCGCCAGAACGCGGGAATAGGAAGCAAAGAGGGCTTCCACCATAGAAGAAAAGTGCAATTCCTTCTATAACAAGAAGGAAGTAATATAGGCGTAGGTAGTGTAGGATTCCTTAAACTCAATGTAAGTACCTACAGCACATCTGAAACGCCCACATAACCCGCCGATGTCGAAGGAAAGCCTTCAGACGACGCCAAACACGACTGCCTTCCAGGCGCGTTCCCGAACCACCGGAGCAGG
>BLSH010257402.1:617902-633279 GCA_018402905.1 Glandirana rugosa | reverse complement strand
TATACGGGTCTTCTGGCCGGAAAATCCAGAAGTGGTGGCAGAGAAAGGGTTAATTGTTTGAATTAGCCCGGTAACAATCGCTCTCAGGCGGCTGACACTTAGATGGTGGTCTCGCAAACTGGGAAATCTTTGTGCTGAAAGCAGCTGAGAGTGGCATTGTTACGTTCGTGACAAGTGCGGTATTGGATCAGGGGGGTCCTCGGTCGCCGATCGGTGAGGAGGGAAGCGATCTGATACCCGCGTTCTTCACAAAAAGCACTGTACATAACCACCTAGTTCAAAGCATTATTGGAGACAGAACTTAGATTGTAATAAAGCAAAAATCTATTTCTGAAGAATGTAAAGGTTTGCCAATGAAAAACACACAGAGGCAAAAACGTATGCTTCGATGGACATGAATGACTGATTAGTGTCAGTGTGGTGGTTTACCTGATCCTGGGAATACTTTGCTGCACAAACCTCCTGAATAACCGGTATATAGTCCTTCCTCACATTCTCTGAGGATGAATAGATGTTGTTCAGCAGGACTGAAATCTTTATGATAGCTTCTATTGATTTTGAACTGCCATTTTGGACAAAGAAATTAGTTGGGCTTGAAAATTCTGTAACACAACCCTGAAAAATATAAAAATAAATAAATAAAAAAAAGGGGGGGGAGGGTCAAATGTCAAGTTAAAGAGAAATTCCAGCTCATTCAAACATCTGCTACATATGGGTGTATAAGCACACCTTATTTAGGATTCCTTCAGCTTCCCTTCTACTTCAGACTGGTGAAGATTTACAGAATGAAAAATGCTACTAGGATACTAAAGTGGACCAAACCTTAAAAAATAAAATGGAAATTTGACTTACCTTAAAAATACATATCTTTGGGTACAGTACAGAACACACGCTTGATATTCATAGTCCCTGGGTAACAGACTGGTATCAGCTCTGAGGACACGCTCCTTGGGCATACCCCAACAACCCTACACAAGTTGAGTTTTTATTTAGCAAGCAATGCAGATTAACACAGGAAGGGGAGGGTGGCCTGTGTCCAGAACTGTTCACCAAGATGAATACAAAGAATCCTGCAGCCGTAGGCTGCATCCGCAGAGGCCTGGACATCCATCTAGTAAAACTTGTTTTAAGTATGAACTGAAGACGAGGTGGCATCATTCAAAGCTGGGCAACAGATGCTTGATGTCGGAAAGCCCAGGAAACTCCATTTAATCTGGTGGAGCAAGAATGAATAGGTTCTAGAGGTACCTTTTCTTTGGGAGCATAAACCCTCACAATGAGTGGTCTTAGCCACCTAGCAACAGTGGATGTAGCAATAGGGAGTCCTTTAAAAAACCCTGTCGGTAATAGAAAGTTCATTTTTCAGACAGAGGCTATCTGATAGACCGACAACTGTGATTACATCAAAGGGTGGTTTCTGCGGGGCAAAATAACTGGATAAAGATTAAAAAAAAAAAAAAAAAAAAGTGTTGCAATGGGCATTTGAATGCTATTGACTATGAAATACCTTGAAGGTTTTAACAAGAGAAAGCTAAACCAAAGGTTTCTGGAATAGATGTTCTGCTGTTCCTATTGCTCCCACCCTCCACTTCCACCAATGCAAACTTTTTTTTGGGGGGGGTAGCAGGGACCTAGCTTTGACAGATATCCGCTCAGATCACATAGGCAAGAAGTGCCCCTCCTCACTGCTCACAGCCTCCTGAGACACTTCAAAGGTCCAAAAAAGCTACGGGACGATTCACAAGACGCTGGTGCATAGGAGTCACAACTAGCTTCCCAAACTCAAACTGGCAGCGTCGGGGACCCAAAGACTGGCAAAGAACCAGCCCAGGAGAGGCAGCACTAAATCCCTGGACAGGCAAGTGTCCTTTATTATTATTACAGTATTTGTAGCTGCTAAATTTTAATTTTTATTAAATGACAGAAGCTTTAAGGCCAAATTCTAGTCAAGGCCCGAATGTGAAGTACAATAGTACATTTTTTTGTAAAGTGGCATTTCTGGGAATGGTAGAGTCATTGCCCTTCAAGACCTGTTTCAACAGCCATGCCATTAAAGCCAGTAAATGGGAAGTCGTATGCCACAGGGGGCCTTGAGACAGCAGGTGGGGCCTGTTTGGAAGAGACGGGGCATCTAGTATAATCTTCTCTTCCCTGAAGGAAATATTGTTTTACGAAACGCTGGCAGTTTTCTTTCTATGTTTCTCAGAGCAGTAGGGTATCTGCATTCCCATTTTGTACAATATTGTATTTTTATGTCACGCCTTGTCTAAGTATGGTACTATTGAATTGACCTATTGGGCTTTTAATCATGTTTGTAATGAAGATTGGCATTTTCCTTTAAAATACTTGTACTTATGACTCTTCCTTTGTTACAATGACATTTTGGGATGTTGGCGGAATACTGTGCCTGAACTTATCACCTTCAGGTCCATTAGTACCTACAGGGGTAAGTCAGTGAGAGTATTCCCAAAGTAGGGTGCAGAAATGTGCATCTCCAGCAAAAGGTACACAACAAACAAAGTGTCAACCATCATGAAGTCCTCATGACAGAAGAGCAGGATGAAGTGCCTAAGCACCTTACAAGGGCTCTAGGTGGAAGTGCTGATAATAGTGGGACCTGTGATGCGATGCCTAGTCATCCACCTGAGGGGTGAGCTCTGAATGGTGGAATTTTTACTGCCAAGTTTGGAATTAAAAACACCCAATAAGTGAATAAACTCAAATACATTTCCAGTTTTCTAATAGTTATACATAGAAATGAATATCATTACGAATACTAAGAAGATACTTCGATAAGTGTAATACAAGCAACTGAGATACTTATTTCCATACTTGCTGTAATGCTACAGTATAGCTACATATATCTTCCAATATAGAATGAATCTGTTTTACCTTTCCATGTTGCTGGTCGCTATATGGGTCCAGGCAATACCCCTAAACAAGTGAGCATATCCCCATAAGTCTTCAGGGTCTAGGAACCATAGGGATGGACCACAGCCCTAGATATGTACAGCACCTTGGAGCTAACTACACTTGTTGCCAAGGAGAGCACCCAAGCAGAATTCAGAGCCCAAAGCAAGAGTACAGGCCTTCCCACAGCATGCAGTCAGGGTACGTTTCCCAGCTATTGTTGGGTTTACACGGATCCAATTGCACTGCTTCTAGGCAGTGAAGAGGTTATTGGAACGTCCAAAATAAAATATAAAAGGGTAAAATAAAGAAAACTAGTTAACAAATAGATAACTCCATAAAGGAGAACAGGTCCAGTACCTATGGACACCAGCAAAAAAACGAGGAGGGGAGGAAGGGTGCCCCGCAAAGCTTTTGCCAGTGTCCAATCACCTAAGGCAGCAGGGTTACTCAACTCCAGTCCTCAAGGCACGCCAACAGGTCATGGTTTTCAGCTTTCCATTAGTTTACACAGGTGATTTGATCAGTTTTACTGCCTTAGTAATTACCACAGCCATTTCATCTGAAGGAAATCCTGAAAACGTGACCTGTTGGCATGCCTTGAGGACTGGAGTTGAGAAAAATTGACCTATAGTCCAGGGCCTGTGAATATCCAGCCTGCGCCCTGTATTGTAAGAATACAATAAATGGTATGATCTTTAGACCCGGGTTTCTCAACTCCAGTCCTCAAGGCACCCCAACAGGTCATATTTTCAGTAATGGATAAAGCAATCACCTGTAGCTCTGTTCCTTCACTGAGGGTCACCAAGTTCAAGTCACACAGCATGAGCCGCCTTTCATCATCTTCTTTTTTACTAGGTGTAGAAACAGGAATAGCAGAAGGCTACAAAAGAAGGACAATTGAATGAATTGCAACACGAACTAATGGATACAAGCCACAAAATAAAAGGATACTGGAAGAACCCACTGTCTAAAACAATCGGATATTAAAAAAAATAAAAAAAAAAAATAAAAGAGATGTGGCTGCATTCGTTTTAAATGAACATCTTTCTTTTTAACTAAGGGAACAAAGACATCTTAAACAATTGTGCACCTACAACCATGTGGAAATTTGGGGAAGGACTTTTTCTGTTTTAGGAAGCCCGCTCCATAAAGACATACACTATATTGTAAAAAGTATTAGGACACCTGCCATTACACGCACATGAACTTTAATGGCATCCCAGTCTTAGTCTGTAGGGTTCAATATTGAGTTGGCCCACCCTTTGCAGCTATAACAGCTTCAACTCTTCCGGGACAGCCACAAGGTTTAGGAGTGTCTATGGGAATGTTTGACCATTCTTCCAGAAATGCATTTGTGAGGTCAGACACTGATGTTGGAGGGGAGAAGGCCTGGTACACAGTCTCCACTCTAATTCATCCCAAAGGTGTTCCTATGTATGTGCAGGCCAGTCAAGTTCCTCCACCCCAAACTCGCTTATCCATGTCTTTATGGGCCTTGTTTGTGCACTGGTGCGCAATCATGTTAGAACGGGTGCAAAAAAGCAAGGTCCATAAAAACATGGATGATCGAGTTTGGGGTGGAGAAACTTGAATGGCCTGCACAGAGTCATGACCTCAACCTGATAGAACACATTTGGGATGAATTAGAGAGGAGACTGCGAGCCAGGCCAAGTCCAACATCAGTGCCTGACCTCACAAATGCGCTTCTGGAAGAATGGTCAAACATTGCCAGAAGAGTTGAAGCTGTTATAGCTGCAAATGGTGGGACAACACAATATTGAACCCTATAGACTAAGACTGGGATACCATTAAAGTTTATCTGCATGTAAAGGCACGAAAAACATAGTGTAGTTTGACCAGTCTGCTATGGAGGAATGCAAGTGGCCTATACAGTGCTCTGACCTCAACCCTATGGAAACCCTTTCTGGTTAATTAGCACAAAGATTGCGAACCAGTCTTCTCATCTAACATCAGTACCTGGTATCACAAATTGGCACAAATTTCCACAGAGGAGGCTGTTATAGCCGCAAAGGGGAGCAACTCCAGTAGAGGAAGTCATCATCAGATCTGAGATCAGTTGTGAAGGGTATACTGTATTGAATAGGTAGGGCAAGGGTAGGGTGGAGGGACAGTAGGCTCTAAGGCTGCATTCACATCTAAGCGTACTGTCTGAGTGCTCTTCTGGCGTTTTTTCGCACAACTTGCACGTTTGTATGCAGCATTTTTGGGCTTTGGCCGTTTTTTATTAGCCAATAGATAAAACGATTATCTGTTGCATCATTTGTTGCTAGGTATATCAACTTTTTTAGCTTTTCCTTTAGCTTTTATTTCTTCTTTTATTATTCTTCATTTATTTTAATTTTTCTTCGTTAGGGCAAGGGGTTCGAGTTCAGTTTCGGTTAGGGATTGGAGCTGGGGTTAGGGTTATTTATCATTTTATTTACTATACGAATAATAGTAAAAGAATAAATAAATATAACAAATACACAAATAAAAAATAAATGAATACACAACAATAAACAATAAATAAATAAAAAATTAACCCTCAACTTTAACCCTTACCCCTTAAAAAAAATAAAATACTAAAAACCCTAACACAAAATAAATTATGTATTTTTTTGTTTGAGTGTTTATTATTATTATTAATAATAATGTATTTAATATTTTTTAAGGTTAGAGGTTAATTATTTATTAGTGTATTATTACATATTATTTGTTTTACTTATTTATGACGATTTTTAGTTATTTGCGTATTATTTCATATATTATTACCATTTGAATTACCTTTTTTATTTGAGCAGAAAATGGTCCAAAAACACGCAAATGGCGCATTTCCATTTATTTCTATGTGAATGAAAACATGCCAAACACACTCAAATCTGCCAGATTCAATCTACAAAAAAAACTCCAGAACTGTTTCGAGCTTCAGGCATTTCGCTTCAGGTGAGTTGGAGTGGAGATATGAACCATCTCCATAGAGAATAATTGATTTTTTTTTTTCCCCCTCCAGCATTTTGGAGCTTCAAGCTACAAAACGCTCAGGTGTGAATGGGGCCTAAGTATTGCTATCGTTTAATACAGGTTTACCAGGTGGGGAGAGCACAATTGATGAAGTTGAAGTTGATGAAGACAACACACAAAGCTGAAAATCCGCAGGCTCTGAATAATTGGGTCATGTAGGTCATGCAATAGGCAGAAGGGGTGCTTGAATTACATAAGAAATTACATATACTGTTCTTTATTAGTAAAAAGAATATTTCATCTGTCTGCCTATAAATCTTTAGTTTAGTACAATAGGTTTGTTACAATACTGTAGTTTGGCACTTAGATACAGCATGAAAACAATATACTGTACTACACCTATGTATGTAACAATCTACGAATGGAAGGGGTGGACCATTCAATCATCCATTGGCCCTCTATTCTTAGATCACCTTCCATACATAAAAGCTGTAGTGCCGCTGGGCATAAAGGGAGGGTATAGTCGGGCACCCTTGACGAGATCCAGTGACAGCCACTTAGTTGTGTTAACCCCCGACGCACTGAATGATTACAGTGGCAGAGTTGGAGGTTATGTGCAGAGAAAGATTTCACCTAAAAGAGGCATCAGCACAAAGGACACATCCTACTGACTAAGATATGTCCCTTGTGCTGATTTTTCTAGGTTTTAAAAAACACAAAAAAAAAAAAACAAAAAAAAAAAAAAACAGGGTTTTGCTGCAATATTCACCTTCAGCTTAGCTTAGAATAGATTCCCCATGATACTTTATTTCTGCTGCTAATGTCTGCAGTCTGATGGCCATCATTACCATATATAACAATGGGACTTTGACTGTGCCTCCAGTAGTGAATATATCCGCCATAAAGACATATCATGGCTTGTTCTGCAAAACACGCAGACCTGTACTGTGTTATCAATTCAAACTCCTGTACTATTCAGGTTTTAAAGTGGATGTAAACCTGATTCAGGAAATTTGAGCTGGGCACATATATCTGCATTGTTTTCTTATCTCTCTCCAAAACACTAAGCCCTGTGGCTTTCTCCTGCTCAGTTCTTCTGATATGAGCATGATAACTTATGACAAGTTCTCCAACACAGGAGATAAAACCAGCCTGAATTTTGTGTGGGGAAGGTTGCTATAAATAGATTAGCAGAGGAGCTTGCCATGTCACAGGACAGCTCTGAGAGTCTCTGCCTATGTGGAGTGGGGGTGTGTGTCTTTCCTCCAATCAGCTGTCTTGGCTGTATGCCCAGACTTCACTCCCAGTGCTTAACAGGAAGAGAAAATCTCTAACCGATGTGCACTTTCTAAAGAATATATAAAGCTGAAGACAGATATAGATGTAAAACTTATATAGGGAGATTTGTTTCATCTCTGTGTATTATCTGAGGCAGTTCACTTCACTGGGTATATGTGAGGGTTTACATTCACTTTAATGAGGTTTTGATATGCCTTTTTGGCAGATTTTATATACTAAACAGTAATAAAACATTGTTTAAAGTGGTTGCTAACCCACCTGTGCCTCTTTACATAATCCACTGTGTTTATTACTGTAATATCCCCCTATGGCAGTGCTTTAGGAAAATAACGCTGTATACACCTGCTTTATGGAGCGCTGATTGAGCCATCGCTTGTTTCCTCTCTCTGCCCGATAGATGCAGTGGGCGGGGTCGGGGATTCCCCTCTGACGTCAGTCAGGAGGAGAGAGGGGAGGAGAGAGGTGGCCCTGCCCACTGCATTTATCAGGTAGAGAGGAGACAAGCGGCGGATCAATCAGCGCTCAGTAAAGCAGATATATACAGCGTTATTTTCCTAAAGCACTGTCATAGGGGGATATTACAGTAATAAAAAAAAACACAAATTTAAGCAGCAGGACAGGACAGGGGAACAGTGCAGACATTGAGCAGTTATGCAGAGAAGGGAGAGGAGAGGGAGCACACAGGACACACAGCGCAGGCTGCGGATGACAGGGACACGCACTGATCCGATATCACAGCTTGGCAGCCATGATATTTTGGAGTGAGCACAGAGGGGGGAGGGTAGAAACTGGCAGGATCAGCCAGGTATTACAGGTGATACAGGGGGCCAAATGACACAGCACAAGCACTGTGCTGTATAACATGCTTTAAAGTGGTTGTCAACCCTTGACAACCACTTTAACCTACAGGTAAGCCTAAAAAATAAGGCTTACCTGTAGGTTCCCTGCATATCTCCTAAACCTGCACGGTTTAGGAGATACACAGTGTACTGTGATGTGCCCACGTCATCAGGCACATGCGCAGTGAAGAAACGGCCTCCGAGTTATTTCTTCACCGAGATCGTGACGCGATTGGCGGCTCTAGCAGGAGTGACGTCACGTGACTCCTGTCAGTCAAAGGGCCGGAGTCCGCGGCCCCGGAAGGAAGAGGGGCAGAAGATGGACGCGGCCTGCTGCAAGGACATCGCAGGCTTCCAATAAGTGCCCCATAATGGGCTAATATGCGATGCATACTAGCCCATTAGGCTTTCAAATTGCAGGGTAATAAAGAGAAAGAAAACCCATCAGGGTTTACTTCCTCTTTAAAGGAGCAGGATCTTTATTTTTGTTATTTTTTGGGTTAACAAACTCTTTTAAGTTTTATATTCAGTTTTATGTGTGAATGGCTCATATATATTCACTACTGGAGGTACCATCAAAGTACCATTGTTATATTTTTTCAGTTTTTGCCTGATCATGTAGGGATGGTGCCTCCTGTAGTGTATTATTACCATCAACGCCCCACCTAAACATTGTATATTTTGGAAATTGCCATCATAATTTAACACCTTTCCTTTTAGCCCAGGTCATCCTGGAATTGTTCCAAGCCTGTGAATGAACATTGAAAGTAGAAGCAGCACAAGGATGACATCATCTGTGCCACTCTGATCTTTCCTCTTATCAGCATGCTTCTTGTCATAACATGAACTAATAGGCTCCTTGCTCTGCTTCTTCCACTCTCATTCCAACCCTGCTGTACACGGACTGCAACAGGCTGCCAAGTAAAATTCAGGTATTTACATTGCTTGCAATAAATACATTTCATGATGTAACAGTGATTATAGAGCTAAAATAATTTGTGTATTATGTATCTGCCGAGCATTCAGCTTTAACCACTTCAGCTCCAGTAGGATTTACCCCCTTAATGACAAAGCCATTTTTTGCGATACGGCACTGCATTAACAATTGCGCGGTCGTGCGACACGGTACCCAAACAAAATTGATGTCCTTTTTTACCCACAAATAGAGCTTTCTTTTGGTGGTATTTGAGCACCTCTGTGGTTATTTTTGCTCGACAAAAAGACTGACAATTTTGAAAAAAAAAAATCCCCGTTCTGGCTCTCTGTGGAGCGATCGTGGGTGGCAGGTGGACATTGTGGCCGCGCACATCGGCTCCAGGGCCATTAAAAGGGAACCCTGTACCGTTACAGCGATTTGTGAAGTCGAGACAACCTGCCCCAGTATAACTGCGGCGGCTGGTCGGCAAGCAGTTAAACGTCACTTGTGGTTCATTTCAAACGAACTGTGTAAAAAAATAAAAAAAAAAACGAAATACAAACCCAAGAAGATTGCGATGACATCAAGATTATACTTGGGAGTTATGTGTGACAGATGTCAAAGTCACCAGTTAATAAACTTTACAAAGACCATCATGTCCTCTATATCTTGCCTGTCAGCATAAGATTAAAACTGAACACCAACCAAACTACACAGCCAAAATATAGATGGAAATTGTTTTCCCTGCCAAATATTTGTAATTCCATACAATCCCCTCCAGAGAATCCCACACTTCCAACTACATTGCATAGCCTGACTTTTCTCTTGAAAGCAAGATTCACACTAATGCGGTGCAAGAAAAGTGGCAACCTTAATGACACCCTAAACCTGGGTCGCAAACACAGTGCATTCGCTGCCACCGGATCGCATGGTACAAAATGACCATGCAATCCGGTTGCAGTGTGGTTACAAAATTGCTGCATGCACATCTTTAGTGAGATGCAGTACGATTTAAGACCATTCAAAAAGAATATGCTCAAATTAAACCATACTAAATCGCATGTGACTTGAACAGCAATGTGGTGCGGTTCCTGTGAGATTCACATGCGGTTCATGGTGTGAACCAAGCCTTAGGCCTCAGGCACACAGGATGTTAAAAAAATGTTATAAAAATGTCAGTAGCTTTGCAGTGAGTTCTTCAACTTTTCCAGCATTTTGCACTAACGTTTTTGAACAGTAGCGTTTTTTTTTTGTTTTTCCCCCCTCAATGGATCTAAAACCTTTAAAACCGTTGGTGAGTGGCTGCAAAACGTCTCTCATAACCCACTGGTCTTGGGTTTTTTTTACAGCTCAAAAACGCCCCCCCCAAAAAACAGTTGATAACAGCCTATGTGTCCATGAACACTTAGGATAACATGATGGGGAGTTTATTGAATGTAGGAAAAAATAGGATTTTTTGACTTACCGTAAAATCCTTTTCTCTGAGTTCATTGACGGACACAGCCTCCTATTGATGACCTGTGGGGTTATCCATCTTTCACTAGGAGTGGACTAGGCAGAACGTAGTTCAACTAAAAGCAGACATAGCCCCTCCCAGGGGGCAGTCCTCACTTGGTTTAACCCCTCCGCACTGCTAAGCAACTCAGTTCGCAACAAGCAGTACAAACTCAAGAAAAGGGGGGTGGGTGCTGCGTCCATCAATGAACTAAGAGAAAAGGATTTTAAGGTAAGTCAAAAAAAAAGGATTTTATGAAGAACTTACCGTAAAATCCTTTTTATCCGAGTTCACTGACAGACGCAGCTCTCCATGACGTGTGGGGGTTTATGCTTGTCTCACTAGGAGTTAACTAGGCAGGGAAAAGAAACAGCTGGCCCCTCCCATGGGGCCGTCCTCTCTTCCCAATAAACCCCCTCTATAGCATAGCTCATCAGTTCATACACAAGCCGTACATAGAACAGAGCACAGAGGGGTGGGTGCTGCGCCTGTCAGTGAACTCGGAGAAAAGGATTTTACAGTAAGTTCTTCATAAAATCCCTTTTTCTCCTATCGTTCACTGACAGACGCAGCTCTCCATGACGTGTGGGGATGTCCCCAAGCTGTGTCAAAAAGAGGGGTGGGTAAACAATAACAACTGTACCCAACAGAACCTCTAAGGAGGCACCAGACGCGCCTACACTGCCGCCTGCAAAACTTTGCAGCCAAAGGCAGCATCCGAAGATGCAAACACATCAACTTTATAAAACTTAGTGAAAGTGTGAACCGAGGCCCAGTGGCTGTCTTGCACACCTGTGACACCGAGGCTTGGTGTCTGAAAGCCCAGGAAGTGCCAACAGCCCGGGTAGAATGAGCCGTGACCGGTAAAGGGGGAACCTTGCCCCAAATAGAATACGCATGGATCACGGTCTATCTAATCCAACAAGAAATCGCAGCAGACGAGGCCGCCAAACCTTTGCACGGACCCTCTGTCAGTACAAACAAGGCATCAGCTTTTCGAAAAGAAGCTGTAGCGGATAAATACACTCTTAAGGCCCTTACTACGTCCAAAGCATGCAACTCAATTTCTTTTGGGTGCGATGGGCGAGGGCACAATGAAGGAAGAACAATATCTCCATTAATGTGAAAAGAAGAAACCACCTTTGGAAGAAAGGAAGGAGAGGGTCGCAAGACCGCCTTGTCCTTGTGCAGGACTAGGTAGGAAGACTTGCACGACAGTGCTGCTAATTCAGACACCCGTCTGGCGGAAGTGATAGCTACTAAGAAAGCCACCTTCTGCGACAGCAGTTGTAATGAAATCTCCCTAATATTCTCGTATGGTGGTTTCTGAAGTACAGAAAGGACCAAATTCAGGGGCGATCGGAACCTTCACCCAAGGTGCCACATGTCGTACACCTTGAACAAAGGTGCGAATCAACAAGTGCGAAGCCAAAGGCCCCTGGAAAAGAATCGCCAGAGCCGATATCTGGCCCTTGAGAGTACTCAAGGTCAGTTTTTTGTTCTGGAGCCACCAGGATTATTGGTATTCCCTCTGCCACTATCCAGCGTATCAATTGCAGTAACAGCCTTATGGGAGGGAAGGCGTACAGAAGTCGGTAACAGCCCCTGGGGGCAACCAGAGCGTCCGTGGCCACTGCCAACGGATCCTTTGTTCTGGACACAAAGGTATCCACCTTGTGATTGAAATGAGACGCCATGAGATCCACGTCCGGCGTCCCCCATCTGCAGCAAATCTGGTTGAACACCTCCGGGTGGAGACACCACTCTCCCTGGTCCAGCGTCTGGCGACTGAGAAAGTCCACCTGCCAGTTCTCCACACCTGGGATGTAAATGGCGGAGAGTGACGGAACGTGATGTTCCGCTTAACTCAGTATCAGAGCTGCCTCCACTGCAGCTGCTGGACTCCTCATGCCGCCCTAATGGTTCACATACGCCACTGCTGTGGCATTGTCCGACTGAATTCGGACCGGACGGCCCTGCAATCTCACTGTCCAGTGAAAAAGGCACAATCTGATTGCCCTCAGCTCCAGTACATTGATGGGGAGACGAGACTCATGTGCCGACCAACGGCCCTGGGCAGACAGCTGCCCCAGGATGCCTCCCCAGCCTGAAAGACTGGCATCCGTGGTGATGATCACCCACTGGAGGGGCAGGCACGACTTCCCCTGAGTCAAGGCCGAGTCCCGAAGCCACCAGGTCAGAGACGCACTGGTCTGAGAGCTCAGATGAATCAGAAGGTCCAAGGACCGAGGTGACCTGTCCCAGCGAGCCAGAAATGCTCGCTGAAGGAGACGAGTATGACTCTGGGCGAAGGGTATCACCTTGAAAGACGAGACCATGAGCCCCAGCAACCGCATACAGAACCGTAATGAAGACCGACGGTGCGACAGAAGGGTTCGCACTGCTGACTGCAGTGACAGCAACTTGGCCGGAGGGAGGAACACCTTCATCTGCACTGTGTCCAGAATCAGACCCAGGTATTCCAGGCGACTGGCCGGCGACACCGATGATTTCTGCGGGTTGAGTAACCAGCTGAAGTCCTGCAGCGAGGTCATTGTGATCCTCACATTCTCCTCCAGATCCGAGGCGGACTCCGCTCGCAGGAGCAGGTCGTCGAGGTAGGCCACTACCGCAATGCCTCTCTGTCGCAGCAACGCCAACACCGGGGCTAGCAGTTTTGTGAAAACTCGGGGTGCTGAGGCCAGACCGAAATGGAGTGCCACGAATTAAAAATGGAGATCTCCCACTGCAAAGCGCAGGAAGCGCTGATGTCGTGGACAAATGGGTACATGGAGGTACGCATCCCTGAGACGCCAGAAATTCCCCTTGGTGAAGGGCGGCCACAACCGAGCGGATAGATTCCATCTGGAATTTCCACACCCTGACATATCGGTTCAGGGCCTTCAGGTCCAGTACTGGCCGAACCCTCCCCCCCCCCCACCCTTTTTTGGGAACCACGAATAGATTCGAGTAAAAACCTCGAAACCTCTCCTCTGGAGGCACCGGCACGATCACCCCCTGGTCTGAAAGTGCTTGAACAGCCCCGAAAAGAGCCTCCCGGCGATCCTGCGGGAGCCCTAAGTTTGATGGGAAGAACCTGTCTGGGGGCAGTGTGTTGAACTCTATCCTGTACCCGACGGACACTACTTCCCGGACCCAGCGATCAGGAATGAGAGCCAGCCACCGGTCTGCAAACCCCAGAAGACGTCCCCCCACCCGAAACCCGGGTGGGGGCAGCTCATCAGGCTGAGGACTTGTATTCCGTCTTTTCGGTTTTGCGCTGCCACTGCCGCTTTCCGGCCCCTGCAGCGGCCTTAACGGGACGGGTCCCCTTACCTGACACGCTGGAGGTGCGAAAAAACCTCTTCTGACCTGAGGGAGGGGGCCCCTGTCTATGGCGAAACTCACGCCTCCGGGGCTCTGGAAGGAAGGTACTCTTACCTCCCGTGAAGTCCTTGATAATCTCGTCCAAACGTGGACCAAACAGGGGTCCATCCTGAAAAGGGAGGTCCGCAAGACCTTTTTTGGAAGCATGATCGCCGGACCAAGAACGCAGCCAAAGTATCCGTCTGAGGATAATGGCAAAAATCGGTATCCTGGATAACATCGGCAGTAAATCAACGGCCGCATCACAAAGGTACTTGAACCCTTGGAGCAAAAACTCAACCCTCTGCGGCGCGTCCATCAGGCGGCCGCATTCCAGATCAGACTGGAGCTCCGCCATACGCTCAGACAGATGTTGAACACCAGGGCTGGCCGCAGGGCAGAACCTGCCACCAGGAATAGCGACTTTAACCGTGCGTCTGCTTTTCTATCAGCGGGGTCCTTAAAAAAAAGGAGTCCCTTCCAGAGGAATGGTCGTCGCATTACTAAGGCGGGCTATTGGTGGGTCCACCACAGGCGATTCCCACTTTTTCAAAAAGCTTTCCTCAAAAGGATAGCGAGCAGCGAACCGTCTTGACAGCGAAAAAGAATGCTGCGGACGCTGCAATTCACGATAAAGAAAATGATCAAAGAATTGATCATAGAGGTAAGCCTTGGGGGCCCTAGATGACCCACACACATACGCAGAAGACTGCAATTCACCATCCTGGCTCAATCGCAGCGTAGTGCGAATGCCAGTGATAATGGCGGCGACCAACGCTTTTTCGCGCACAGTCGCCCCCCCCCGATCCTCTTCACCATCCGATGGGCCCAGTTCCCCATCAGATAGGTCCATTGGGGTACCTGAGACCCTGGAGGCCACTTCCGGATCAGAATCCTCCCCTGATGAATAAGGAGGAGGAGGGGGACGCTTCTTGGGGGCCTGTTGGGCAACCTCCACCCGGGGGAGAAATTCACTAAAGACCGCCCGCATCTGGTCCAAAAATGGCCCTTGCGCAGATTGCGCCGTCGCTGATGCCACCTCAGCAGGTTCAGCAGTATAATCTGCCATCGTTTTGCCCCCTGAACCCACTCAGTGACACACAGGTGGTACTACAGAGGATGAGGCACCCCCACACTGCCGCACACCACTGTCCCACAGCGCACCAGGGAACCCAGGAGGACTGTACCCGCCGCCACCAGCACCCACAGGGGAGCCCAGCTGTACTTGCTGTTTGCTGCCAGTAACCCTGGAGGATCGTCAGAAGAGCCGCGCCGTCCGATCATGACCGTCGTTTGTCGTTCATGTCGACCCGAGGGGACACCCACGACCACCGCCGCCCATGTCAGGAGGACCCAAGGGACCACGCGACACCCTGTCACCACACGCCGTCACACCCCCACGGAGTAGGAGACATCATGGTGGACACACAGTGACTCACCCAAGTCCCCCGTTTTGCTACCGTCTAATATGACGACTTGGACGACTCCACCGTAGTCGCTGCCGCGTTAGACGCGTTCCCGGTAAAAACCTGGTCTACGCCCGCCAGAAATCACTTAAAGAGGGGGCCCACCTCCAACGGGTTGTCCG
>BLSH010257402.1:600325-615507 GCA_018402905.1 Glandirana rugosa | reverse complement strand
GGGGGGGGGGGGGGGGGAGATAAGTGGAGGTTCCACTTTTGGGTGGAACTCCACTTTAAGGCAGGCATACATTATACAATTGTCTTGTACAGTTTATGTATTATATACTTTGATTTACCTTCAACTATGTAGTGCAAGGGCCTGCCTGATTGGATACGAAATGAAAGTGTTTTTTTAAGTATGACCTCATATTATAAGATTTTTGGTAAATCTAAAGGAAAATTGTACAAAAAAAGTTGTATAATGTATCGTCAGGTAGCAGCTTTGCAGATCTAAGAAAAAGATACTTGAAGCAAAAGAACACAAAATGCTCTTACAGATCTAGGAGAGTGTGTATTGACAGGAAAGGTGGTACCTGATCCTTTAGACCAGTGTTCCCCAACCCAGTCCTCAAGGTCCACCAACAGGTCATGTTCTCAGGATTTCTCTCAGATGAATCGGCTGTGGTAATTACTAAGGCAGTGAAACTGATCAAATCACCTGTGCAAAATAATGTAAATCCTGAAAACATGAACTGTTGGTGGGCCTTGAGGACTGGGTTGGGGATTACTGCTTTAGACTATAAGCTTGGATAACGATCTGAGCCACCAAGAGATGGCGGAACAAGAAGCTGGTTCACCCTTGCAGGAACCATCAGGAATGAGAATGAGCTAGTGTTTTTGAAAGGAGAAGTGACTGAAATATGTGCACAGCCGGAATCACAACCAAACAATGAAGGGACATTTCCTTTTGTGGAATTGGAGTCAGACAGAGCGACAGAAGAACAATGTCCTGACTCAGGGGGGGAAACAGACACTTCCTTGGAAAGAAAGGGATGCAATTTTACCTTGTCCCCGCACAGCCTTTTGGGTCAGAGAAGAGTAATTCTGATCAAACTGGAGCTTCTGATGCACCATAAGAACTGGGTTCAGATCCCATGGAGACCAGGGGGTGATGATCTGGGTGGGGGGGCACATAGGAGTCCCCCCCCCGCACACAGATCTTAATTTAGAGTAAACTTCCAATGGTCTCTGAAACCGAGAATGGGCAGGGACCTGCCCTTTGATGGTACTATGAGTTAAGTATTGGTCCATATCCAACAGTTGAAAAAAGATGATCCATCTCAAACTCCTAGGGTGAAAGTCCTTAGTCTCACACAAAGAATAGTGCAACTTCCATGTCCATGGATCAACTTTGCAGCAAATGTACATCCTAGTCTTGAGCTTTGTAGTAATCCCGTCTCTGAGAACATGAGCACCAACAGCCATTCCGTTAAAGCCAGGGACTGAGAAGCAGGGTGGCAAAATCTGTCCTTGGAACAGCAGATCCAGACAGTCTGGCGGAGCCCATGTGATTCTTACCAGATTGGCGCAGCCTGCCCCCTTGGAAAAATCCGAAATTGCCAATCCGAAATCTCAACCCTGAGAAGCAACTGAGGAAGAAATATCTCTCCACAGGCCCTGGAGCACCTCAGATACAGAGACCACTCTCCCTGGTCCAGACACTACCCACTGGGCAAATCTGCCTGCCAATTGTCCACATTGGGGATGTAGGCAAAGCAAATGACAAGGTTCAAAGTCTAAATGCTGTCCAAAGAGGTCCACACTCTTACTGCAGAGTGACTCCTTGTTCCTCCCTGAAGACTGATGTCCGCCACCAATTTGGCATTCAACTGGATCTGAAGTGGATGGGCCTCCAACAAGCTAGTCCAACACTGAAGGAACAGCCAGGTCACTTGAAGTTCCAAGATCTTGATCAAGAGATATTTATTGGACAACAGTCCCCTGCACCGGCAGGGTGCACAGGATTCTCTTCAATACCAACAAGCTGGCATCCATCATCAAAATCTTTCAAAACAAGGAAAGAAACAACCTTCCTGTCTCCAACACCAGATCCTAGAGTCACAAACATAAGGACAGCCTGGTTCACTGCATTAATTAAATTGGTTTATCCTGAGAAAGATATTTAGCATGATTATTGCATTGCAAAAGGGCAACTGGGCGAAGGAAACTGCCTTTGAAGGTGGTTACTATCAGACCTAAGAACCTCATGCAGAATCAGAGGGTTGGACAGCTTCTGGATTGACATGAGAGTTTTCCAGGGGAAGAAAAACTCTGGCATGGGAAGTCAGATATGTGTCTGCCAGAACCCTTGCCAACTGTTAAACAACAAGAAGTATTACAACTATCTACACTGAAAAATGCCCCCGCAACACAGCCAACACTAGAGCCAGCACCTTGGTGAATACCTGAGGTGCAGAAGGATGAAAGGGCCACAAACTTGTAGTAAAAAGGCCCTACATCATAATGCAGAAAATTCTGGCATGCTGGAAAGATGGGCGCAAGCAAGTAGGCTTATTTTATGTCCACTGCAGCAAAGAAGTTCCCCTGATGCATGGAAGCAATGGCAGATCTCATTGTTTTTATTCAGAATTTAAAGAGCCCAATGTAAACATTCAGGGCCTTGAGGTCCAGGAAAGGACAAATGCCTCCTTTAGGTTTTGGGACAGGGAAAAGGTTTGGTAAAACCCTTGAAATCTTTCTGCAGCCATAACTGGGGCAATGATTACCTATTCTAATAGTGCCCGATAGGGATGGCAAGCTGCTGAGTGGAGAAAAGGAGGCTTGACGTTATAAACCAAGGAGGGGGCAGGAAAATAAAATAGTGTTAGTAGCCCTGAGACTCCACCTCTTGTATCCAGGAGGAAAGTAATCCAGGTGGCCACTTAAAGGTCAGCAGATGTCTCCCCACACCTTTATTTCAAACAGGATTTGTCAGCCTTGAAGTGCCAGACCTTGTGGCTGGAAAGCCACTCAAGGAATGAGGGGTGGTCTTGATCTGGAAGCAGAAGGGGCTCTGAAAAGTCACTGTTCCCCAAAGGTCAGTGAATCAAGCGGATCTTGCAAGAAAGTTCTGCAATGCAGAACTTTAGCTAATGTGGGATAGGAAAAGAATGTGGGAAACAAGTCAAGAGGCAACTAACCGGCCAGTGTAGCTAAAGTTTAAGGTCATAGACAGTTGTGGTAAGTGCTCAATGATCTGAGGATCAATGGCAGTGGTAAGATCCCTTTTAAGGGATTTTGACCAACCAGACATGATTTGGCAAAGCAAGATTGAGTGTAAGGCAGGACCAGCTAAGGAAAACAAAGTTCTATAAAGACAGTGGAAAGGACCTCCGGTGCCTAATAGTTGGGCCCCTAATTACAGGAGCATCCTCCATGGGCATGGTAGTGCTTAGAGCAGGGGTGTCAAAATGGCGGCCCTCCAGCTGTTGCGAAACTACAAGTCCCATCATGCCTCTGCCTGTGGGAGTCATGCTTGTAATTGTCAGCCTTGCAATGCCTCATGGGATTTATAGTTCCGCAACAGCCGCCAGTTTGACACCTATGGCTTAGAGGGAAGCAAACAGACCATCCAGTTCTTTTCAATCTTCATACAGGAATAAATGGAAATGTGGGTGCAAAGTGGATGTTTCCACTCTTCATAAAAAAGTTCCTTAACCAAGATGTTAACAGGAAACACATTTGGAGGTTTTTGTGTTTTTAAGAGCCCATGATGGTTACTTTTTTGGCCTTCAGGCACTGCGGAGTCTAAAGCTGGGTACACACATATCAAAAGTCAGCTGGTTCTGCAGGAATCGGTATGTGTATGCCATTTTGTGGAGTCCGCAAGTCAGAATACAATGGCACAGTGGAAGAGATCCCTACATCATCATAGGCAACCATGGATTTTAAAGGTACATACAGACTGTTACAATAATTGGATTAAAAATAAAGGGATTTTATTAAAACTTACCGTATAATCCTTTTCTCTGAGTTCACTGACAGACACAGCCCTCCATTGACATGTGGGGTTATATGCAGATCCTATTAGGAGTTAACTAGGCAAAGAAAGAAAGCAAGCTGGCCCCTCCCAGGAGGCTGCCCTCTCTTTCCCATATAATCCCCCTACTCTGCTCAGTACATCAGTTCGTAACAAGCCGTACCGAAAAAAAACCGCAGAGGAAAGGATTTCACGGTAAGTTTTAATAAAATCCCTTTTTCTCCTACGTTCACTGACAGACGCAGCTCTCCATTGACATGTGGGGATGTCCCAAAGCTGTGTCATTAAGAGGGGTGGCCAAACCACAACAACTGTACCCAACCGAACCTCTGAAGAGGCGGCAGACGCGCCTACACTGCCGCCTGTAAAACACTGCGGCCAAAAGCAGCATCTGAAGATGCGGACACATTAACTTTATAAAACCTAGTAAACGTGAGCACCGAGGCCCAAATAGCCACCTTGCACACCTGTGACACACCTGTGTGAGGCCTGGTGTCGAAAAGCCCAGCAAGTGCTAACAGCCCTGGTAGAATGAGCCGTGACTGGAAAAGGAGGCACTTTGCCCCGAACAGAATACGCATGGGTCACGGTCTGTCTGATCCAACGAGACACAGTAGCCGATGAGGCCGCCATTCGTTTGCGCGGACCATCCGTCAAGACAACGCATTAGACCTCCGAAAAGTGTTTGTAGCAGCCAAATACACCCGCAAAGCCCGTACGACATCCAAGGAATGCAACTCAATCTCCTTAGGATATGAAGGATGCGGACACAACGAAGGGAGAACAATATCTTAGTTAATGTGAAAAGAAGAAACCACCTTCGGCAAAAAAGAAGGCGACGGGCGCAAGAGTGCATTGTCCCTGTGCAGGACCAAGTAAGGAGACCTGCAGGACAATGCTGCCAACTCAGACACCCGCCTAGCGGATGTAATGGCCATCAAGAAAGCCACTTTCTGCGACAACAATTGTAAGGGAATACCCCTGATTTTCTCAAATGGTGGCTTCTGAAGCACTGAAAGCACCAAATTCAAATCCCACGGTGCCATAGGCTTCCACACCTGAGGAACCACATGGCGCACACCTTGTACAAATGTACGAATCAATGAACGTGACGCCAGAGGGCGTTGAAAAAGAATCGCCAAAGCCGATATCTGGCCTTTGAGAGTACTCAAGGCCAAATGTTTATTCAGGCCCTGTTGTAAAAAAGTCAGGACCCTGGATACCACATAAGAGCGAGGGTTCCAACACCCCACCTCACACCAGGCAATATATGCCTGCCAGGTGCGATGATAAATCTTGCGCGAAGTACACTTGCGCGCTTTCAGCATGGTAGGGACCACTGAGTCGTCTACACCCCTGTCCCTCAGCACCTGGGACTCAATAGCCAGGCCATCAAAGCCAGCGAGTGTAAAGAGGGGTGCAATATGGGTCCCTGAGAAAACAGATGGTCTCGCAGCGGGAGACGCCAGGGAGTGTCTGCCACCATTCTTACCACGTCGGCGTACCACGGACGCCGAGGCCAATCCGGAGCCACCAGAATCATCTGAATTCCCTCCGCTTCTACCCTGCGCAGTAGACGCGGGAGAAGTTTTAGGGGAAGATAGGCGTACAGAAGAGGATACCGACCCCAAGGTGCCACGAGTGCATCTGTGGCCACCGCCAACAGGTCTCTTGTCCTGCACACAAAAGGTCTTTACTTTGTGGCTGAATCGAGACGTCCCGAGGTCCACGTCTGGCATGCCCCACTTGTGGCAAATCTGGCTGAACACTTCTGGATGGATTCCCCCTGATCCAGCGTCTGGTGACTGAGGGAGTTCACCTGCCAATTTTCTACGCCTGGAATGTAGATGGTGGAGATTGCCGGTACGTGAAGTTCTGCCCAACACAGAATGAGAGCTGCTCCCGCCCTGATGGTTCACATATGCCACCGCTGTGGCATTGTCCGACTGAACCTGAATCGAGAGCCCTTGCAACCTCGCTGTCCAGCGGGATAGGCAGAGTCTGATCGCTCTTAGCTCCAGCACATTGATCGGAAGGCGAGATTCCTGCGCCGACCAATGGCCCTGGGTCGACAGATGTCCCATGACGCCCCCCAGCCTGACAGGCTGGCGTCTGTCGTGATTATCGACCATGTCAGGGGAAGAAACGATTTTCCCCGCGTCAAGGCTGGGGCCGGAAGCCACCAGGCCAAGGAGGCCCTGGTCTGATGATCCAGTGGACCAACTGGTCCAGAGACAGTGGGGATCTGTCCCACCCAGACAGAATCGCTCGCTAAAGTAGCCGAGTGTGGCTCTGAGCCTAAGGTACCGCCTCGAAGGCCGACACCATGAGCCCCAGCACCCGCATACAGAACCATAATGATGACTGCAGATGAGATAGTAAGGTTCACACTGCTGATTGCAGGGACCGCAGCTTGGCCGGAGGTAAGAACACCTTCGTCTGCTGTCCAGAATCAGACCCAGATATTCCAGGCGACAAGACGGGGTCAATG
This sequence comes from Glandirana rugosa, assembly GCA_018402905.1. Lineage (NCBI taxonomy): Eukaryota > Metazoa > Chordata > Amphibia > Anura > Ranidae > Glandirana > Glandirana rugosa. The sequence goes on along the minus strand of BLSH010257402.1, from coordinate 609,215 downwards.
TCGACTTCTGCAGATTGATCAGCCAACCGAAGTCCTTTAACGAGGCCATGGTGATAGCTACACTCTCCTCCAGGGCTGAGGCAGACTCTGCTCTCAGGAGCAAGTCGTCGAGGTAAGCTACCACCGCAATGCCCCTCTGCCTCAGTAGTGGAGCCACCAACTTGGTGAAGACCCGAGGAGCCGAGGCCAGACCGAAGGGCAGTGCCACAAACTGGTAATGGAGATCTCCCACCGCAAAGCGTAGGAAGCACTGGTGTCGGAGACAAATGAGAACATGGAGATACGCGTCTCTGATGTCCAGGGACGCCAGGAACTCCCCCTGATGTAGGGCGGCCACGGCAGTTTCCCCGAACTTTAAGGGTGCTTCTACAGGAGGAATATTCAACCTGCATTTGTACACAATGTTCATGTAATTATGTTTGTTTTTGTAGAATCACTTAATATTGAAGCTGCTCTTTCTAAAGAAGTGGCCCCGCCACCAAACATGTCAGTGCAAGCTGGATGAACCTATTATATGACCCCCTTCTTGTTGGGGCCTATGTATCCTGGGTCTCTAACTGCCAGTTTCAGGTTCTGCACACTTGGGGCATTTGTTTGTATATGTTCTCTATATCAATACTGTTATTGGGATTGTTTTTATGAACTTTGTAATAAAACCTATTATTTTTTTATCCAATTATTGTAACTGTCTGTATGCACCATTAAAGTCCATGGCTGCCTCAGCCTTACTGGCCCCCACACTGTTTAGGACGTTGGCACTTTACCATAATATTACCCGGCAGCTTGATATAAGGCATACATCAACATAGGTTCATGTGGAGATCTGTTAGGATTATTTTTTCGTTCAGCACTCTGGCTTAAAAAAAAATAAAAAAAAAAAAAAGAACTATGCATGTATACCCAGCATGAAGTGGAAGTCCAGTCAAATACCAACTATACTTAAAGTGGTTCTAAAGACTCAAGGTTTTCTTTTTTTTTTACTTAAAAGCACTTAATATGTAGCTTCTCTGTGCAACCCCCCAAATACTTAGCTGAGCTTGATCCTTCTCCAGCGATGTGCACGAAAGCCTGGGCTCTGAGGGCTCTCCCGCCTTCCTCATTGGCTGAGACAGCAGTGGGAGCCAGTAGCCAATGAGGAGAGAGAGGGATGGGGCCGAGCTACCACTCTGTGTGTGTGAATGGAATCGCAGAGCAGCAGCTCAGGAGCGAGTCTGCCTGGGTGCTTTCACAGCAAGCTGCTTGCTCTGGGGCCACTTGGCAGGAGGGAGGGGCCAGGAGCACCATCAGTAGACTCGGGAAATGGAGAATCGGGGCTGCTCTTTGCAAAACTACTGTACAGAGCTGGTACGTATGACATGTTTATTATTTTATTGTAAAAAAAAATAGAAGCTTTAATATCACTTTAAGCCTGCTCCTATCCCCATTTGTAAGCCTATTATAACTATCCTGTAAAGGAAAGCTGTCTATACTTACCTATTCTAAGGGTGTGCCTCAGCTGAAGGTTTGAGATTATCCGTCTGTTATGACTGAAAGCCTGTGTCCTGTATGATTAAGAAATTGTTCTACTGTACATAAGAACTGGATTGTAAAAGATTATATTGCAATTTGATATTAGCGCCATTATTTATTTTTATTATATGTGCCTTTGGGTGTATATACCATTTTAGCCTGCTGCTTATCAGAATAGCGTGGATTTATCTTTTTGTTTTAAATCTGTGTTAAATGCAAATAATCCATCTTGAAAACCGAAATGAATGAACTCTTCTGTAATCCATCCCTCCCTGCATCAGGATAATTACTTACGTAGATGTCGGTTTGCAGTTAATGGAGTGCGCCTTCCAATCTTGCCTCTGGCACTCTACAGAGCAGTAATAAGTATTGAGGCACCGAGAACACCTACGGGACCCTGGACGGAAAACACATTTTACAGTTAAGTTCACCAGAACTTGGCCTGCTTTTGTCCCATGCATTTATTCGATTTTCTTTTTTTTTCTACACACCTTAGATTAAAACTGGATTTTTTTGACTTACCGTAAAAACTGGATTTTTTGACTTACCGTAAAATCCCTTTCTCTGAGTTTGTCGACAGGCACAGCGACTCTTAGGACTAAGTGGGTTATACTGCCCTCTTCAGGAGTTTACTAGGCAGAACAGGCAGTTCTAACAGCAAAAAGAACAGTAACAGACACAGCCCCTCCCAGGGGGCAGTCCCCACTGGCAGATAACCCCACACCCTGCTCTGCTGGCTCAATTCGTAACGAGCAGTGTAACATCCAGAGGGGTGGGTGCTGTGCCGGTCGACAAACTCAGTGAAAGGAATTTTACGGTAAGTCAAAGAAATCCCGTTTTCACTTTCGTTCGTCGACAGGCACAGTGACTCTTAGGTTTGGTTTTGCTTGAACTGCTGGTTAAAAGCTAAAAAGAGAAAAATCTTAGAGTGAAACCGTTTTGATTTTGACTGCTGGTGTTTGCAGTTTTTTGGGGGCTTTCCCTTTGCAGCTTTTTAACACTTTTTAAAAATAGCTTCTTTTTTTTTTCTTTCCTTCCTTCAGACTACTAATTAAGGGGAGTGGTTAATTGGTCACAGGTGATCCAATTCCTATAAAGCTCTCTGTTGAACTCATTTCAGAGCTTGCTAGCTCTTTGCTTGCTGGACCTCTGAGCAAGTGGACCTTGACTAAGTAGTGAGTTAAAAACCAGAGTTTAAAACACGAGATTATGCAGCATTTGTGGATGACCTTATCTTCTTTACACATCTCTCCCCAAGGTCCTCCAGTTACTGCACGAATATGGCTCCCTCTCTAACTTTTGAATTAACCTCAGTGCTTAACAGAACTGTAGACCAGGATGTGGTCGGTCGGCTTAGGCCGAAATACCCCCTACGCTGGGGGCAAGCCAGTCTATTCGTTACCTGGGAGTGGACATCACATCGGACGTTGGAGCACTCTATGCTGCTAATTACGTCCCCCTCCTGGCTCGTCTTAAAACTGAATTATTGTGCTGGCACTCTCTTACACTCACCTGGTTTGGCAGGTGCAGCTCTCTGAAGATGACCTCCCTCCCGAAGGTACTATATGTCATGCAGGCACTCCCTATCCGCCTCCCGCCTGTCTTTTTCAAACAACTAGACGCTATGTTTCGGGAGTTTATATGGTCCCATAGACGGCCTCGTATCAGCCTTCCCCTGCTCCACGTGGCCAAATGCAGGGGCGGTGTGGGCCTTCCAGATATGAAAGCCTACCATAGGGCTGCACACCTGGCCAGACTGGTGGACTGGTTCTGCCATGCGGAGGAAAAGCACTGGGTGGCATTGGAGATGGAGGACTCCGCGAATACGGCAAGAAGCTGGCCGTGGATCTCCTCCCCTCTCCCGAGGTCCATCTCGGATCACCCGACTTTGGGTGGTACCCTGGCGGTGGTGAGGGAAGCCTTCCGGCGCACCGAGTTATCATCCTTCCCCTCCCCCATGATCCCGATCCTGGGTAATCCAGAATTCGAACCGGGCCTCGTTGACCCTACCTTCCAACGCCTCTGGGAGAATGGACGGCTATACGTCCCCCTGATTGCAGGAGAGGGGGCTACGTCCCCCCCCCCTGGACTTTCTCCGCAGCCTCCAGCTACGTGCCTTTCTGCGCAAACAGAGCCAGGTCAAGGGCACTAGGTCCCTCACAGTCCTGGAGGACATATGCCGCCGGGATGAGCCTATCCGCCATAGTCTATCTCTGATGTTCTCTGCCCTTACCGCACCTCTGGAGGACTTTGTGCCCCCATTTCTCCTCAGGTGGGAAGAGGACATGGGCACCCAAAGGGAGAAAATACTGCATTTTGCACACAAATCTTCCATTGCCACCAAGATCCAGGACACAAGTTCCAAAATCTTAACCAGGTGGTACAGAGTCCCTTCGACTCTGCACCGTCTATTCCCGCAGGCCTCTAGCCTGTGCTAACGCTGTGGTAGGGAGGAGGGCACGATGCTCCACATTTTCTGGAGCTGCCCCGGGCTACAGCCCTTCTGGCGGGGGATGACCCGCAGCATTAAACACCTAACGAGTGTGGATTTGGAGGACAAGCCGGCGGCTTGTCAACTTCATCTCTCGGAGCGGCCCATCAAAAAATATTAATCTTCACTTACCATCCACCTCCTGAATGCGGCCAAATCCTGCGCCCCTCTCTGCTGGAAGTCAGAACACCCTCCTTCGTTGGCCCTGTGGTTCTCCAAGGTCAACGAACTGAGAGATACGGAGGACCTCACCGCCACTCTGCACAATAGAGAGGAGACTTTCCGCAAGACCTGTAGACCGTGGCAATATTTTGCTTATACAGATGCCTATCGCGAGAGCTTGCACATAAGGACTGATAACACCTGTTCAGGCGGGGGTACCGAACACGGGCCACGCATTCCCTAATCTCCCGTGTATCCTGTTTTTATCCCTTTCCACCTTATGCTATCTCTGTATCCTGCTCTCTCCAACCCTTTGTTTCTTGGGCTCTGCTTGCCCCTTCTCCTCCCCTGTCCTCTTTCCCCCTTCTTTTTTGGGACTCAATCGGCGCCAGTCTTGTCAAATGGTAGGGGGTTGTCTCCCCCCCCAGACGCTGCTACACCGGGCCCGCATTCCACTGTCGCCCCCCCCCCTTTTTTTTTTTCTTAAATATCTATATTCTTGGTCTAGAGAAAGATCTCTCAACGAGATCGTCCGAGACCTATGATCCCCCTCTCCATTAACTTGTTTAGTTTCTTTTTTATTAAAAATGTAAAAAGCTATTTGACAGGGCAAAAGGATTGTGAGCACTGCCACAAACCGTTGCCGTGGAGGAGGGGGCGACCGGAATACAAGATACGACCCTTTACAGGCCCAGGGGCACATAGTCTTGGGGCCCATCCAGGAGCAGTCCGGTCGACCCCCCCCTTCCTCAGGCCTTTAGAGCCACTGTACTTTTGAAGGGATGTGGCACACTTCTGTTTTGTACTGTTCCGTTATATATGTCATACACTGTATTTACCACTGCCTTTCGTAAGAAATAAAGGAATTACAAAAAAAAAAAAAAACAGGAGATTATAACAGGAGTCTTCTGAACCTGTAAGTAACATCTGAAATTTCCTGTTAGTGTTGTTGTATCTGGGAAAGTGTGTGCTAGCAAGATTGAAGGCTTTGTACAGTGCACAATGTGTCACATGTATGCAACTATGGAGAAACAGCTCCAGGATGGATACCGCTGTGACAGATGTGAGCAGGTTGCCCTTCTGGAAGCTTGCATTAGAGATCTGGAGGAGCAAATCGCAATGCTGGGCAGAGCTGTCAACCTTGAAAGGGGTCCTCTGCTTACTGAGCAGGTGGCTAGTAGGGGGGAGGTTGGAGGGGTAAATCAGGATTTTAAGGTAGGTAGATGGGTTAATAGTTAGAGGGGGTGGTAGGGGCTCACAGAAAAGGAAGCCCAGCCCTGGGTTTGAGCACTCTAGCAGATTTGCCAAGTTGAGTGAAGATGTGGGGGTGGCAAACTCAGAGGTGGCAGCCCTGGATGTCACTGCTCCCCCTAACACCCGGCAGAACAGCTATCTAGTAGGGGTGGTAGGAGTAGTGCAGGTAGGCATAAACAGTTGGTGGTAATTGGGGATTCTATAATTCGAAAATCTGATAGAATAATTTTTCGCCAGGATCGCCTCAACCGAATGTTTTGCTGTCTCCCTGGTGCCAGGGTTCAGCATGTGGTGGACCAGGTTGAGAAATTACTGGGAGGCGCTGAGCATGATCCAGCTGTCTTGGTCCACGTTGGAACAAATGACAATGTATGGAAGGTGGAGGCTCCTTAAGAACCAATTTAAAGAATTAGGTTGCAAGTTGAAGGGAAGTACCTCAAAGGCAATATTCTCTGAAATATTGCCTGTGCCATGCGCAACACAGGAAAGGCAGGGGGAGATTAGAGCCCTGAATGCGTGGCTAAAGAACTGGTGTAAGGAGGAGGGCTTTGGGTTTTTAGAGCACTGGGCTGACTTTTCATTGGGTTGCAACCTATATGCTAAAGATGGTTTGCACCTAAATGGAAGGGGGTCTGTTGTGCTAGGGGAGAGGTTTATGGGAAGGCTGGAGGAGTATTTAAACTAGGATTGAGGGGGGAGGGTGCATTCGATTATAATTGTGTAGACAGGTCAGACAGGGGTCAGCCCCTATTGGTGGGTGGAATAGGGAAAGATGGGAGGGGGGAACTAAGGAAGATGATGATATGAAGGTTCCCATGATACAATCAGCCATTGGAAATTGTACTGTTTGTACTCAAATTAAAAATATGCAACATACATGCACAAAATGTGACAGTGAATTAAAGTGTTTGTTCACCAATGCCAGGAGTCTGCCAAGCAAAATAGGTGAGTTGGAAGCTCTGGTGCATGGGGAAAATTATGATTTTATTGGTATAGCTGGATCTTGGCTTCATTCTTCACGACTGGTCTATTAATATTCCTGGCTATGCTCGCTTTCGGAAAGACAGGGTAAAATGGAAGGGTGGGGGTGTCTGTCTCTATGTGAGAAGTGATCTTAGAGTGGGAATGAGGACCTAGTTGATGGAGAGTGTGATGAGTCTGAAGCATTATGGGTAGATCTGCATATGGGTGTGCACACTACAAAGGTTATAATTGGAGTTTGTTATAGACCTTCCAGTGTTAAAGAGGAGGTGGAGACTCTGCTCCTTGCACAGATGGAAAGAGCTGCAAGGGATGGGACAGTGATAATAATGGGGGATTTTAACTACCTGGAAATTAATTGGAGTAATGGCACTGCTGGGACAGCTAAAGGGCAGAAATTTATAAACCTATTACAGGACAATTTTATGGTCCAGTTTATTGAGGCCCCAACTAGGAATGACGCTTTGCTGGACCTGGTAGTCTCAAACCATGCAGAGCTTATTACCAATATTCATATAAAAGAACATCTGGGTAACAGTGACTATAACGTGATTTCATTTAATGTAAGCTGCAAGCAACAAACACATACGGGAAAGATAAAAACACTTAATTTTAAGAGAGAAAATTTTACAAAGATGAGAGTTGCTCACCAGGACGTAGACTGGGAGGGAATATTGGCATAGATGAACACAGAACAGAAATGGGAATTTTTCAAAAAAACTGTATGCGAACTCACTGCAAAGTATATTCCCATGGTCAAGAAGTTTAAAAGGCTAAAAAAAAAAAACCTATGTGGCTCACGACCAAAGTTAAAGAAGTTATAAATGATAAGAAAAGAGCATTTAAAAAATATAAAAATGAAGGAACACTATCATCTTTTAAATGTTATAAAGAATATAACAGAATATGTAAAAAGGCAATCAAGGATGCAAAAATTAACAACGAATGACAGATTGCAACAGATAGTTGGACAAACCCCAAAACATTCTTCAAATATATTAATAGTAAAAAGGTCAGGTCTGAGCAGGTAGGCCCTTTACAAAATAATCTAGAGTGCGTGACTGGGGACAAAGAGAAGGCCAACTTATTAAATACTTTCTTCAGCTCTGTGTATACAAAAGGAGCATGGGGGAGCTCATGTCCACGATGAGGGCGGTAGTGACACAGCCCCAAATGATCCACAATGGCTCAAAAGTGAAATGGTCCAGAAGTATTTAGACAGAATAAAGGTAGATAAAGCACCTGGACCAGATGGCATCCATCCACGGATCCTAAAGGAATTCAGCTCTGTCATTTCAAAGCCATATTATCTAATTTTTAGGAACTCCTTAATGACTGGAATAAGTACCACTGGATTGGCGTAGGGCCAATGTGGGATCAAAGTCTTTACCAAGTAACTATAGACCTGTTCGTTTAACTTCTATAGCTGGGAAGATACTGGAGAGTTTAATAAAAGACCACATAGATGAGTTCTTCTTGGGAAAAAATGTTTTAACCACTTCAATACCGGGTACTTAGAACACTTCCTGCCCAGACCAATTTTCAGCTTTCAGTGCTGTTACGATTCGAATGAGAATTGCGCGGTCGTGCGACGCTGTACCCAAACAAAATTTTTATCATTTTGTTCCCACAAATAGAGCTTTCTTTTGGTGGTATTTGATCACCCCTGCAGTTTTTATTTTTTGCGCTATAACAAAAAAGACCGAAAATTTTGAAAAAAAAAGGGATTTTATTATAACTTACCGTAAAATCCTTTTCTCTGAGTTCACTGACAGACGCAGCTCTTCTTAATTGACACGTGGGTTTTAGGTCGTCCTATCAGGAGTGACTAGGCAAAACAGATGCAAAAGCATCAGGGATAGGCTGGCCCCTCCCATGGGGGCCGTCCTCACCTGAGCCTATAAAACCCCCTGCTGGCCAATAGCATTCAGTTTGTCACAAGCAGTGCAACAAAAAAACCAGAGGGGTGGGAGCTGCGTCTGTCAGTGAACTCAGAGAAAAGGATTTTATAGTAAGTTATAATAAAATCCCTTTTTCTCTTACATTCACTGACAGACGCAGCTATTCTTAATTGACACGTGGGGACGTCCCAAAGCAGTGCCCAAAACTAGAGGGGTGGGCAAACAACAACTGTACCCAACAGAACCCTCTCAGGGAGCGCCAGAGGCACTCACACCGCTGCTCGCAAAACAGCCACAGAGTCCACACGTTTCGCCGGTGAACCCGGAGTCACGTGTGCAAATGATTCAAAATGTTTCAACTACAAAGTCGTAGCCGCCTACGACGAAAACCGGCGTTTCAAAACGCTCGTCGCCACACTCACGGAGACCGCGAGGGACTCTCCCAAGACAACCCATGTCAACAACAAACGGGTGGGGAGATCAAAACCCGTGACGAAACCCTGCAGGGGTGCACAGTTAATTCTTATCGACGCAGACAGTCACTTACATTCTCTTTTTCCCTAAAATAATATTGAATGATATTTTAGGAAAA
>BLSH010257402.1:576534-591259 GCA_018402905.1 Glandirana rugosa | reverse complement strand
TTTTACAATCATGGGTCAATATAATAAATGTAATTGGTGAAGGTATGGCCCGGACAAAAAACCCAAGACACAATGCTGAATTTTTGTCCATAAAAACGATATTTTCATGAATCTTGGGGGTTTGTAATATATGTAGTGCAAAACTGCTAACCTGTAGAATTTTTTAAACATCACCAATAGAGATTTTTAAGTTGCAAAGTTTGTCGCCATTCCGCGAGCGGACGCAATTTTGAAGCATGACATGTTGGGTATCATTTTACTCGGCGTAAAATTATCTTTCACAATATGGAAAAAAATTGACCTAACTTTACTGTTTTCTTATTTTTTAACTAAAAAAAATGAATTTATTCAAAAAAATGCACGCTTGGAAGACCGCTGCGCAAATACGGTGTGACATAAAGTTTTGCGATGACCACCGTTTTATTCTCTAGGGTGTTAGAAAAAAAAAATATATATAATGTTTGGGGGTTCTAAGTACTTTTATAGCAAAAATACCTGTTTTTAAGTCGTAACACAGAACCCAAAAAACAGGCCCGGTATGGAAGTGGTTAATGTAAATAATATAACTGGGTACTAACATTTTTAGGTAAAGTTGATCCAGGGTGAATCCGATTGCTTCTCGGGGGATCAGGAAGGAATTTTTCCCCCCCGCTATAGCAAATTGGATCATGCTCTGCTGGGTTTTTTTGCCTTCCTCTGGATCAACTGTGGGTGAAGGATTGTATATGGGACTGTTTGGTTATATATAATTTTTTTTTTGGTTGAACTAGATGGACTTTTTTCAACCTGACTAACTATGTAACTATGACTAAGTGGGATGTCCAAATGCAGTGCCAAAAATGAGGGATGGGTAACAGAACAACAACAGAACTACACCTAACCGAACCCTCAGTGAGGAACCACACCGCCGCCTGCAAAACTTTGTGGCCAAACGCAGCATCCGAGGATGCTAAAACCTCAACTTTGTAAAACTTTGAGAAGGTGTGCACAGAGGACCAAGTAGCTGCTTTGCACACTTGAGAAACAGACGCCTGATTTCGAAAAGCCCAGGAAGTGCTAATCGCCCTGGTAGAGTGAGCCGTGACCGGAAAAGGAGGCTCCAGACCCCGTACAGCATAGGCTCGGGTCACCGCCTGTCTAATCCAACGTGAGATAGTAGCCGATGAGGCCGCTAAACCTTTGCGTGGACCATCCACCACGACAAAAGGAGGCCGTAGTCGCCAGATACACCCACAGGGCCCGAACGTTATCCAGGGAGTGCAAGGCAACCTCCTTAGGGTGAGACGGGCGCAGGCATAGTGAAGGAAGGACAATGTCCTCATTCATGTGGAAAGATGACACCACCTTCAGCAAAAAAAGAAGGTGAAGGGCGCAAGACCGCCTTATCCTTATGTAGGACCAGATAAGGAGACCTACAAGAAAGAGCCGCCAACTCAGACACCCGCCGAGAGGATGTGATAGCCACCAGGAAAGCCACTTTCTGCAAAAGCAAATGCAGAAAGTTTTCCCTGATATTCTCAAACGGCGGCTTCTGAAGTACCGAGAGGACCAAATTGAGGCCCCATGGCGCCAAAGGCAACCATACCTAGGGGGTGACATGTCGAACCCCCTGCATGAAAGAAAGGATAAATGAATGTGTCGCCAAAGGACACTGAAAAAAGATCGCCAGAGCAGAAACCTGACCCTTGGATTCTGGCCTTCCTACAGAAGGGCCTCGACCAGAAATCGAGACACCGAGAAGGAACGAGGGTTCCACCCCCCCCCCCCCCCCTGGCATCGGCAATGTAAGTCTTCCAGGTGCTGTGGTAAATCTTACGTGAAGTGGCCTTACGTGCCTTCAACATGGTAGGAATCACCGAGTCCGAGACCCCTTGATCCCTCAACACCTGGGATTCAATAGCCAGGCCGTTAAAGCCAGAGAGGGTAAAGCAGGATGCAAGATGGACCCCTGGAACAGAGGATCCTCGCAAAGCGGGAGCCGCCAGGGGACGTCCACCACCATCCGTACTACGTCTGCCTACCAAGGACGCCTTGGCCAATCTGGAGCTACCAGAATGGTCGGTATACCCTCCGCTTCTATTCTGCGCAGAAGGCGCGGAAGCAGTTTCAGAGGAGGAAAAGCATAGATGAGTCAATACCAATCCCACGGAGCTACAAGAGCATCCGCCCCGTCCGCTAAGGGGTCCCTTGTCCTGCTCACAAAGGTCTGCACCTACCGATTGAGGCGGGATGCTAGCAAGTCCACGTCTGGGACACCCCATCTCAGACAAATCTGATGAAACACATCCGGGTGCAGGGACCACTCTCCCTGGTCCAGGCGCTGACGACTGAGATAGTCCGCCTGTCAATTGTCTACGCCCGGTATGTGGACGGCAGAGATTGCCGGAACATGGCTTTCTGCCCACCGCAGGATGGGAGCCACCTCTGAGGCCGCCGCCGAGCTTCTCGTCCCACCCTGGTGGTTCACGTATGCCACGGTCGAGGCACTGTCCGACTGAACCCAGACAGGGCACCCCTGTAGTCTCGACGTCCAATGGGAGAGGCAACACCACATTGCTCGCAATTACAAGACATTGATCGGGAGACGAGATTCCTCTTGAGACCACCATCCCTGGGTTGAGAGCAGCCCCAGGACTCCGCCCCAGCTGGTTAGGCTGGCGTCCGTTGTGATCACTGTCCAGTGAAGGGGGAGGAAGGACTTCCCAGACCGAAGAGCCTGGGACCGCAGCCACCAGTGCAGCGAGGTCCCCACTGGGTGATCCATCCTGATCACCCGATCCAGGGAAGATGAGGACCTGTCCCATCTCAGGAGAATATCCCGTTTGCAGAACCCGGGTGTGGTACTGAGCATAAGGGACCACCTTCGAGGGAGGCCACCATTAGGACCAGGACCCACATGCAGAACCGGAGTGAGGCTCATTTCTGGGACAGCAGGGACTGAACCGCCGACTGAAGTGTCTGCCGCTTGGTTGGCAGAAGGAAAACCTTCTCTTGGGTCCCATCCAGGATCAGCCTCAGATATTCCAGGCATGAGAAGGAATCAGGGCCGACTTCGGGAGGTTAATCACCCATCCGAATTCCTGCAGAGTGTGCAGGGTGATCGTCACATTGTCCCTGAGCACTGGAGCAGACTCCGCTCGCAGGAGAAGGTCGTCCAGATACGCCAGCACCGCAATACCCCTCTGTCTCAGCAGAGCCAGAACCGGGGCCAGCAGCTTGGTGAAGACCCGAGGCCAGGCCAAACGGGAGAGCCACGAACTGGTAGTGATCCTCCCCAACCGCAAAGCGCAGGAAGCGCTGGTGCTGGGTGCAGATGGGAACATGCAGATACGCATCTTTGATGTTGAAGGAGGCCAGGAAATCGCAATGGTGCAGCACCGCTACTACCGAGAGGACCGACTCCATCCGAAACCGGCGGACCAGCACAAACCTGTTGAGGTCCTTCAGATCCAGGATAGGACGAACCCCATCCTTCTTCGGAACCACAAAAAGGTTGGAATGAAAACCTTGGGAACGTTCCGCCCGAGGAACGGGGACAATCACCCTTTGACCCAGCAGGTTCTGCACAGCCCTGAACAGGGCCCGCAGTCTGCCCGGAGGCAGCAGCAGGTTGGAGGCGAAGTACCTGTCTGGGGGGCAGGAACGGAATTCTATGCTGTACCCCGAGGAGACCACCTCGAGCACGCAGCAGTCCGAGATGCGGGAGGACCACCTGTCCGCGAACCGCAGGAGACGTCCCCCCACTTAAGGGCAACCCTTCATGCGGAGGAGACCATGTCCTCTGGTTTGGTGTGCTTACACAGCCAGGGATGCTTCTGGGATGCTTCAGGGATGCTCCTGTCCACCCAACGGGGCCTTGGCGGGCTGTGAACCCTTGCCCGAGGCGCGGGAGGGACGGAAAGGCCGCCTATAGGCTGGAAGGGAAGGCCCCTGATGGCGACGGGAGTCCGTACTCCTCCTAGGCTCCGGGAGGAAGGTGCTCTTGCCTCCAGTGAGATTTTTGATCACCTCGTCCAAGGAGTCACCGAAGAGCTGCCCCTCCCTGGAAAGGAAAGTCCGCTAGGGCCTTCTTAGAAGGCAGGTCTGCAGACCAATACTTCAGCCAAAGCCACCGCCTGGAAACCACAGAGACCGCGGACGCCTTGGATATCAGGGGGGCTGCGTCCAAGGCAGCATCGCACAGATACTGAGCCACCTGGACCATGCGATCAGCAAGATCCACATACTCAGGAGAAGCCTGAGTCCTGCTCAACGCGCTGTGCAACCGCTTTGCCCACTCAGTAAGAGTTTGTGACGCCAGTGCAGAAGCCACAACGGGCCGCATGGCCGATCCCATTAGAACAAATTGGGACCTGACACAAGCCTCAGCCTTCCTGTCAGCGTACCCTCTACCGGGATAGTGGTCACCTTGCACAGGCGGGACACTGGTGGGTCAATCATAGAAGGGTGACACCCACTTCTTAAACAATTTACCCTCAAAGGGATAACGCACAGCGAAACGCTTTGGAACGGGGAGTGAGCTCTGAGGCCGAGCCCAATCCTTATAAACTAATCCATATACAGAAAGACTTTAGTCGCAGGGCCCGGTCTATGTGACCCAAAGGAGACGGGCACCCTCCGAGAGGGTCCCACCGCTTATTCCAATCGCAGGGTCTCACGCACTGAGGCAATCAGAGCGTCTACAAAAACCTTCTCGTGCGCAGCAGCGGACGCCTCAGACTCATCCCAGTTATCAGGAGCATCGGGAACCTCACCATCCAACAACTCGAGGGGGGTGCAGTGCCAAAAAAATAAGGCATATTGCCAGGAGACCACTGCACCCTCCACCACACAGCTGAGCAAGGCTGGGCAGAAGGAACACCCCGAAGGGACTCACCACCCGACCCAGAGAGTAGCTGCCTGCTGCTGCTGTCCACCGCTGTCGCTGCCTTCACCCACTCCTGCTACCCACTGCTGCTGTACTCAGAGCCGCTGCCAGGGAGAACCGCGTGCCGTGCTGGTAAATCAGCGCCAAAAACCGGCTAGGACCACCCCCCAAGCACTCACATCCATGTGTAGACACAGGGAAAATGGCCGCCCTGCACACTAGAGGCCAAAAAAAATGGCCGCCGAGCGCGCCGACCACCGAGCACAAGGCAGGGGGAGGCCAGCTAGGGCCCCTTTCACAGGAAAAACCACCCTGGAAGCCCCCATAGGGAAAGGGGGTGCAACAGCGGGGTCCCGGAGGGATGGGGGGACGGGGCACTAGCGAGGAAGAGGGGGGGGGACCACCCAATGCGTTCACCCCGGAGGGGTGACCCGCCAGCTCCCCCCCCTGGACCCCTGAGGGGGGGCGTACTTACCCCATCTAGTCCGGTGGTACGGGGATCCCACCCGAGACAGCGTTCGCGCTCCCGTCTAGGCCGGAGGGAGTTGTCGGCCCAGGGCACACTGCGTGCGACGGCAGGGCTTTTAACCCGTGGGCCACCCTGTCCGGTTCAGGGTCTATCGGTCGACCCAGCGTGAAGCATCCGGTCTAACACGTGATGGCCGGCTGGGGAGACTACATGGGTCCGAGACACAGCCTGTTACCCAGCACGGCTGCTAGATTGAAGTCTTCATCTGTGAGGCTGTCCCAGGACAGCCGAAAGTGGACCAGAGAGGTACCACAGATTCCAACAGGAAGCCTAGGTCTAACTCCTTGCACTAGGCAGAAAAAAAACTGAGCCAGCAGAGCTGGGTGTGGGGTTATCTGCCAGTGGGGACTTCCCCCTGGGAGGGGCTGTGTCTGTTACTGTTCTTTTTGCTGTTAGAACTGCCTGTTCAGTCTAGTAAACTCCTGAAGAGGGCAGTATAACCCACTTAGTCCTAAGAGTCGCTGTGCCTGTCGACGAACAAAAGAGAAATCCCTTTCTCTGAGTTCGTAGACAAGCACAGCGACTCATTGAACTAAGTGGGTTATACTGCCCTCTTCAGGAGGCATTAGTGGCCGAAGAGGCAGCCAAACCTTTTCGTGGACCATCCACCACGACAAAGAGAGCATCCGACCTCCAAAAGGAGGCCGTGGTCACCAGATACACCCGCAGGGCCCGAACAACGTCCAGGGAGTGCAAAGCAACCTCCTTAGGGTGAGATAGGCACGGGCATTATGAAGGAAGGACAATGTCCTCATTAATGTGGAAGGATAACACCACCTTCGATAAAAAGGAAGGTGATGGGCACAAGACCGCCTTATGCTTGTGTAGGACCAGATAAGGACACCTACTGGATAGAGCCGCCAACTCAGACCTGTGAAAGCAGCTTCTGCTTCTGAAGGACCGAGAGGACCTAATTGAGGTCCCATGGCACCAGAGGCAACCGTACCTGGGGGGCCACATGCCGAACCCCCTGCATAAAGGTACGAATCAAAGCATGAGTCGCCAAAGTACGCTGAAAAAGGATCGCCAGAGCAGAAACCTGACCCTGGATCGTACTTAACGCCAGTTTCTGGTGAGACCCTTCTGTAGGAAGGCCAGCACCCGAGACACCAAGAAGGAACGAGGGTTCCACCCCCCGGCTTCGCACCAGGCGATGTAAGCCTTCCAGGTGCGGTGGTAAATTTTAGGTGAAGTGGCCTTACGTGCCTTCAGCATGGTGGGAATCACCGAATCCGGGACGCCTCGATCCCTCAACACCTGGCATTCAATAGCCAGGCCGTTAAGCCAGAGAGGGTAAAGCAGGGTGCAAGATTGGCCCCTGGGACAGAAGATCCTCGCGGAGTGGGAGTCGCCAGGAGACATCCACCACCATTCGCACCACATTGGCGTAACAAGGATGCCTTGGCCAATCTGGAGCTACCAGAATGGTCGGTATGCCCTCCGCTTCTATTCTGCGCAGAAGCAAATTGAGAGGAGGAAAGGCATAGAGGAGAAAACAAAGAGAGAGAAAGTGGGACTTTAACCACTTCAGCCCCGGAATTTGCCCCCTTCCTGACCAGAGCCCTTTTTGTGATTCGGCACTGTGCCGCTTTAACTGAAAATTGCGCGGTCATGCGACGTGGTACCCAAACGAAATTTGCGTCCTTTTTTTCCCACAAATAGAGCTTTCTTTTGGTGGTATTTGATCACCGCTGCATCATTTCTGATCGCCGCTATAAACAAAAGAAGAGCGCCAATTTTGCAAAAAAAACCAAATTTCTTACTTTTTGCTAAAATACAAATCCATATAAATATATAAAAAAACATTTTTTTTCATCGGTTTTGGCCGATTTATATTCTTCCTCATATTTGTGATTAAAAAAAAATCGCAATCGCCATTTATTGATTGGTTTGCGCAAAAGTTGCCACGTTTACGGATGATGATAATTCATTTCTAGGGTTTTTTTTATTTTATTTTTTACTAGTAATGGCAGCGATCTGCGGTTTTTAGCGGTACTGCGATATTGCAACGGGCATGTCGGAACATTTTGACACTTTTTTGGGACCATTGGCATTTATACAGCGATCAGTGCTATAAAAATGCCATTGGCAGTGAAGGGGTTAACCTGCAGGGGGCGCTCTAAGGGTTAACTGTGTTCCCTGGGCGTGTTCTAACTGTGTGTGGGCTGTCCTGGCTGGGGAAGGGAAGTGATCACAGCTTCCATGTAGAGGAAGGCTGTGATCACAGCCCTTCCCCCTCTCACAGACCGGAGGTCCGTGTTTACTTACACAGACCTCCGTTCTTTCACTCCGGGGGGGGGGGGGCATCGTGGATAGCCGGCGGAGATGGAGTCCGCCGCACCCGCTCCCTGGCCCTCCCCGGACACAGTGAGCGCGCGGGCGCTCACAGTGCGCGATCTGGCAGCCGCCATCAGATGACGGCGGTTTGCCCAGAAGAGCCACCTTGTCGTCGTCAACCTGCGGTTGACGGTCGGCAAGTGGTTAAATGAGGGATGTCACTGCAGACAAGGGTTGCATAGAATATATAGAAAATGTGTATGGGTTTAATAAAATATTTTTATATATATTCTATGCAACCCTGGTCTGCAGTGACATCCCTCATTTAAAGTCCCACTTTCTCTCTTTTTGTTTTCTCCCAATTTTTTATATATATTTTGCATATGTATAATAGGGATGGAGGTTTGTCAGTGCGGTGGTGGGTAGATCACATTTTTCTTTTTTGCACATATTTTGGGTGGAAGACACCCGTTTTCTTTAGTGATCTACCATGCCACCATAATAACCAATTACCATACACATTTGTCCCACACACCACAGATTAGACTCATACCATTCACACTCACACTGGGCCTCTATTATTCTATATGAGCCAAACCAGAATATAGCCG
This sequence comes from Glandirana rugosa, assembly GCA_018402905.1. Lineage (NCBI taxonomy): Eukaryota > Metazoa > Chordata > Amphibia > Anura > Ranidae > Glandirana > Glandirana rugosa. Next base: position 582,975 of record BLSH010257402.1, on the reverse strand, counting down.
TCCCAGATCGTGGATGGGGGGGGGGGGCACGTTGACTCCGTCTAGCGCCTGGGGTTGCGGATGCACAACAGCGCCTCGTCTCCTTTGAGCTGGAGGCGGGGAGGACACTCCTGCGCATCGGCATCATGTTTGCACCCTACTCAAGGCATCATTCGATGCCGTGCTGTGGGGTTGTTTCAGTCCACCTCACGCCAGATTAGGGACGGGCATGACTCCACCTCTGACATTGCTAGGGGTGGTTTTCATTGTCCGTTCCTTACTTCTTCTGACGTTGCACATGACGTTGGTGGGGGACACACCCTTGATTGGGCCTATTTATGGCCAGGGTGGGTCGGCAGATCATTCCTCATGTGTTCACCATTAGAGAGGTATCAGACACAGTCCACCAAGGAGATTACACGCAAGTCACACAGGTCTCTCTCAGACCATTTATACTGCTCATCACCTTCACCATGCTTTCCCCATTCCTATTTCCTCCTTCCGCCCTTTTCTCCTTTCATCCTTTCCTCTCTCTCCCCCCTCCCATCCCCTTATTTTTGCTTTCTTTTCCTTTCTTTTTCCCCCAGTCACACACATTGTTATGTTTTTATCCACTCAAGTCACATGTACATGCTCACATAACACATCTTTTTTGTACTTTTTTTGTCTTTTTTGTATTATCCCACCATTTATCTTGATTTTCACGGTTCACACACAGATTCTCTCCACATGGGCTATGTCCTGTCGACTCGGGCTGCCATTGGGCTCCTTCACATTGGGTTGGAGACCCCCACCTCAGCCCCGGGGCAGACGTTTTGTCCGGGGCTCCCCATCCACCTGATATCAACTGGGCACTTTCAGCCGTCTTGTGAGTATAGATCCCTTGCTCCCCAACAGCTTTTTCCCTTTAGAGGATTGCAACTAATTTACATTTTTGTATTTATAGTCTTGCATATGCACCTAACTCCTGATGAATGGTAGAGAGCCATGAAACGCGTAGAGTTTTTAGGTTGCCCTGACAAGATTGGCTTATTATTCTTCAATTCTACTGGCCTGTGTTTAAACTTTTATACTGAAATGTTATCAAGTCGAAAGTTATACATGTGTATGGTCTCTATATGTATAGCTATATGACTGGGTTGCTTTGCATAAGATATATTACCTTCCTACTTATTATGTACTATGTATCCCTTGACTGTGGAATGTCCATATTGTACTTGTATGTGTTTAATAAAATATTTTTATATATATTCTATGCAACCCTTGTCTGCAGTGACATCCCTCATTTAAAGTCCCACTTTCTCTCTTTGTTTTCTCCCAATTTTTTATATATATTTTGCATATGTATAATAGGGATGGAGGTTTGTCAGTTCGGTGGTGGGTAGATCGCATTTTTCTTTTTTGAAATGGCATAGAGGAGTCGATACCGAGCCCACAATGCTACTAGAGCATCAGCCGCGTCTGCCAAGGGATCCCTTGCCTTGCTCTCGAAGGTCTGCCCCTTCTGATTGAGACGGGACGCTAGCAAGTCCACGTCCAGAGCACCCCACCTCATACAAATCTGATGAAACACCTCCGGGTGCAGGGACCACTCTCCCTGGTCCAGGTGCTGATGACTGAGATAGTCCACCTGCCAATTTTTTACGCCCGGTATGTGAGCGGCAGAGACTGCCGGAACATAGCTTTCTGCCCATTGCAGAATGGGGGCTACCTCCGAGGCAGCAGCCGAGCTTCTCGTCCCGCCCTGGTGATTCACGTATGCCACGGCCGTGGCATTGTCCGACTGAATCCGGACAGGGGGCCCGTTCAGCTTCAACATCCAATGGGAGAGGCAGCACCAGATCACCCGCAACTCCAGGACATTGATCGGGAGACGAGACCTGGTGATCCATCCTGACCACCCAATTCAGTGAAGATGGGGACCTGTCCCATCTCAGGAGAATTTCCTGTTGAAAAACACGGGTGTGACACTGAGCATAAGGGACCACCTCGAAGGAGGCCACCATGAGGCCCAAGACCCGCATGCAAAACTGGATTGAGGCCCATTCCTGGGACAGTAGGGACCGAACTGCCGACTGAAGCGTCTGCCGCTTGGTTGGCGGAAGGAAGACCTTCACCTGGGCTGCATCCAGGATCAGCCCTGGATACTCCAAGCAGTGAGACGGATTCAGAACCGACTTCGGGAGGTTGATCACCCACCCAGACTCCTGCAGAGCGTGCAGGGTAATCGCCACATTGTCCCTGAGCGCTGGAGCAGACACCGTGCGCAGGAGGTGGTCGTCCAGGTACGCCACCACCGCAATGCCCTAATGCCTCAGCAGAGCCAGAACCAGGGCCAGCAGTTTGGTGAACAGCCGAGGACAGGCCAAAAGGGAGAGACACGAACTGGGAGTGCTCTTCCCTGACCGCAAAGCGCAGGAAGCACTGGTGCTGGGAGCAGATGGGAACATGCAGGTACACATCTTTGATGTCGAGTGAGGCCAGGAAATAGCTCTGGTGCAGGGTAGCTACCGCCGAACGGACCAACCCCATGCAAAACCTGCAAACCCGCACAAACCTGTTGAGGTCCTTCAGGTCAAGGATGGGATGGGACGAACCCCATCCTTCTTCGGAAACAGTTGGAATAAAAACCTTGGGAACGTTCCGCCCCTGGAACGGGAACAATCACCCCTTGAGCCAGCAGTTCCTGCACAGCCCCAAACAGGGCCTGCAGCCTGCTTGCATGCAGCTGCAGGTTGGAGGCGAAAACAAAATTCTATGCTGTACCCAGAGGAGACCACCTCGAGGACCCAGTGGTCCAAAATGCAGGAGGACCACCTGTCTGCAAACCCCAGGAGAAATCCCCCCCACACGAACGCCGGGTGGGGGCAACCCTTCATGCGGAGGAGACATTGTCCTCTGGCTTGGTGCGCTTACGTGGCCAGGGACGCTTCTGTCCACCCGCGGGGGCCTTGGTGGGCTGTGAACCCATGCCAGAGGAGCGGAAGGGACGAAAAGGGGCCGCAAAGGAAGAGCCCTGTGGGCGACGGGGGTCCGAACTCCTCCTAGACTCCGGGAGAAAGGTGCTCTTCCCTCCAGTGAGATTTTTGATCATCTCATCCAAGGAGTCCTGAAGAGCCACCCCCCTTGGAAAGGCAAGTCCGCCAGGGCCTTCTTAGAAATCTGGTCCGCGGACAGCACTTCAGCCAAAGCCACCGCCTGGCCACCACAGAGACCGCGGACGCCTTGGATATCAGAGGGGAGGTGCATCCAGGGTGGCATCGCACAGATACTGAGCCCCCTGGACCATCCGATCTGCAAGATCCACACACTCAGGAAAAGCCTGCGTCTTGCACAACTCGCTGTGTAACAGCTTTGCTCACTCAGTAAGCGTTTACGACACCAGCGCAGAAGCCACAATGTGCCGCATGGCTGACCCCGTTAGAACAAAAAGGGATCCGACGCAAGCCTCGGCCTTCCTGTCAGCCGGGTCCTTAAAGAACGGCGTGCCCTCCACCGGGGTGGTCGCCTTACTCAGGCAGGACACGAGGGGGGGGGGGGTTAACTGGGGGGGTGATGCCCACTTCTTCAATAGCTTATCCTCAAAAGGATAACGCACAGCGAAACGCTTCGGAATGGGGAGGGGGCTCTAAGGCTGAGCACAGTCCTTATAGACAAACTTATCCAGGAAATCCACATAGGGGAAGACCTTAGCCGCAGGGCCCGGTCTGTGTGACCCAAAGGGGACTGGCACCCTCCGAGAGGGTCCCGCCGCTTCTTCCAGTTACAGGGTGTCACGCACTGAGGCAATCAGAGCGTCTACAAGAGCCTTCTCGTGCGCAGCAGCGGACGCCTCAGACTCATTTCAGCTATCAGGAGCGTCTTGGATCTTGCCATTCAACAGTTAAAGGGGGGGGTCCCCGCAACGGAGGAGCCCCCCTCAGGGTCAGTGTCCTCCCCCGAGGAAGGGGGGGCAAGGGGCGCTTCTTGGCGTCCCTGCGGTTCCACAGTGACTCTATCCGAGAGACAAACGTCTCCAGGACCGTGGGACATGGCGTCTACAAGGGACGGGGCCCCTGAAGTGCTGGCTGCAGGCGCCGAGAGGTCCGGTGGGAAAGCACCCGCATCGGCTGCCATTCTGTCACCCACCCTGGCAGTGCCAAGAGAATGAGGTCTATTTCCAGGAGACCACTGCACCCCCCACCCCACAGCTGCGCAAGGCTTGTCACAGGGGGCGCCCCAAGGGGACTCACCACCCGACCCAGAGAGGAGCTGCCTGCTGCTGCCTTCACCCGCTCCTGCTTCCCACACTGCCGCTGTGCTCAGAGCCGCCGCTGTCCAGTGAGATCTGCGCCACGCTGGGGGGTAAATCAACACCAAAAACCGGCCAGGACCACCCCTCAGCACACACAGGCCTTCCACGTGTAGAAGCCACAGGAAAATGGCTGCCCATGCACACTAGAGGCAGAGACCCCATGTAAGAGAGCCACGGCTACATCAAAACGGCCGCCGGCCGATCCCCAGGCTTTTAAAAGCGGCTGGCTAGAAGAAAATGGCAGCCGGACACCGGCAAAATGGCCACCGGCAAACCGGCCGCCGAGCACGAGGCAAGGAAGGGCAGGTGGGGAGGCGGAGGGGGACCAGCTAGGGCCCATACACAAACGCACTCCCTGGAAGCCCCGGGGAAGGGGAGGGGGGTGCCCGAGCGAGAGAGGGGGGGGGGGAAGACCACCCACTAAGCTACACTCCAGAGGGGAGATCCGCCAGCACCCCCTCAGAGCCCCCGAAGGGGAGGGGGGGGAACTTACCCCATCTAGAGGGAGAGGGGGGGGAAAGACCACCCACTAAGCTACACTCCAGAGGGGAGATCCGCCAGCACCCCCTCCGAGCCCCCGAAGGGGAGGGGGGGAACTTACCCCATCTAGAGGGAGAGGGGGGGGAAAGACCACCCACTAAGCTACACTCCAGAGGGGAGATCCGCCAGCACCCCCTCCGAGCCCCCGAAGGGGAGGGGGGGAACTTACCCCATCTAGTTGGGCGGTGCAGAGGATCCCACCCGAGACAGCATACACGCTCCCGGCTAGGCCGGAGGGAGCTGTCGGCCCTGGGCGCACAGCGTGCGATGGCGGGGTGTTTAACCCGCAGGGCCACCCCGTCCGGTTCAGGGCTTGTCACGGTCGACCCAGCGCGAAGCATCCAGTCTAGCACGTGATGGCCAGCTGGGGAGACTACCTGGATCCAAGAACCAGCCTGTCACCCAGCGCGGATGCTTGATTGTAGTCTTCATCTGTGAAGCTGCCATCCACAGATCCCAACAGGGAGCCTAGGTCTACTCCTTACACTAGGCAGAAAAAACTGAGCTAGCAGAGCTGGGTGGTGTTATCTGCCAGTGGGGACTGCCCCCTGGGAGGGGCTGTGTCTATTGCTGTTAGAACTGTCTGTCCTACCTAGTAAACTCCTGAAGAGGGCAGTATAACCCACTTAGTCCAATGAGTCGCTGTGCCTGTCGACGAACGAAAGAGAAACACGCATTTATCTTTAGAACACTTTTACTGTACAGAATTTAGGAAAAGAGAAAAGAAAATCCTGCGCTTAGGCCAAAACAATATTTTGTATAAAGTCTATAGTTGTATGCGGCTCCGCAGACAGGTTCTGGTGCAACCCTCTATTCAGATGGAAATAAAACTGCAGCGCAAAAGTCCAAACATATTTCTTGGAAAAAGTCCTATGGGTTCAGCAAGTGCCCACCACCAAAGACACCACCACACTTGTCTTCTTACCAGATCCCAGTGACCCCCTGTTACGGAGGGTCAGCTTGCGCCTTGGTATAATGGGATACACCCCAGGGAAGGTCATTAGCACAGGCAATCCGGTAAGACAGATCCACACCAACACATCCCCAGCGATCATAAATCGTTCTGGTAACGGTGTTTCTGGGAAGTCTTTCAGGACAGCACACCTGAGAGATGCTTGGACTTTTGCGCTGCAGTTTTATTTCCATCTGTACAGAATTTGCATTATACTTTTGTCTAATTCTGTCCAGTCCCCGATTTTGATTTGTGCACACACCTGCCACATCTTTAGTGCCCAACCCTTTGGTATGTGATGTGTGAGCTTCAGACCTCCGCAATCTGTACTGGGAGCACTGATCTTTACTAGCCTCAAAACCAGACCCCTATACGGCGTCTTCTGGTATGCTTAGACCCTTGTGCAATATACTCCGATCATTTCTAGTCACGAGGGTCATGTCTAACGCCTCCAGACTTCGAGTGTGTAGTGTATGGTTTCCCAACCCGTGATTTCTACACCGTCCACACACGTGTTTAGTTTTAGCCCCTGACCTGTCTTAATCTGTTTTCATATTACGTTTAAGACATGTCTACCTTTATTTTGACGTCGCGTTTTCAGGTTCGTAGAGAGTCCACACGACAGGACTTTCTGAAGGGTCTTTGTGGCAATGGTCTTGCTAAATACTAGCGACCC
>BLSH010257402.1:553820-570494 GCA_018402905.1 Glandirana rugosa | reverse complement strand
GGACAGCCCCAAAAAGAGCCTCCCGGCGGACCTGTGGGAGCCCTAAGTTTGATGGAAAGAACCTGTCTGGGGGTAGAGTGTTGAACTCTATCCTGTACCCGGTGGACACCACTTCCTGGACCCAACGATCGGGAATGTGGGCCAGCCACCGGCCTGCGAATCACAGAAGACGCTCCCCCACCGAATTCCGGGTGGGGGCAACCCATCAGGCTGAAGAGGACTTGTACTCCGCCTTTTTGGTTTCGCACTGCCACTGCCGGTACCCGGCCGCTGCAGCGACCTTACCGTGTCTACGGCGAAATTCACGCCTCCAGGCTCTGGGAAGAAGGGCACTTACCTCCTGTGAAATCCTTAATGATCTCACCCAGCCATGGACCGAATAGACGACCATCCTGAAAGGGAAGGTCTGTGGAAGCATGGTCACCGGACCAAAAACACAACCGAGTACCCGTCTGAAGATACAGCAACACTGCTACTCTGGATCACATAGGCAGTAAATCAATGGCTGTATCACCAAGGTTGGTATTTGGGACAAACCGCGCTAAACACAAAGTACTAAATGGTAAGGTGAGCTGCCATACACTGACCAAACAAATCCTATAATAATAGAAGTAGAGATTATAGCGCTCAACCTTATGAGTATAGAATTAACCCTCCTCGGTAAAGGGGACTTATATATTGAAAATAAGAAATAAAAATGTAATGAGCATATAAATATAATGGCTCTGGCGAGTGTATATACCCCTAAATGTCCACCAGGCGCACCCTGGTGGACATTTAGGGGTATATACACTCGCCAGAGCCATTATATTTATATGCTCATTACATTTTTATTTCTTATTTTCAATATATAAGTCCCCTTTACCGAGGAGGGTTAATTCTGTATCACCAAGGTACTTGCGACCTCAGAGCAAATACAGCCCTCTGCGGCGTATCCAGCAGGCGGCTGCAGTCCAGAATATTCTGGAGCTCCGCCATACGCTCAGACAGATATCGCGCCGCCATGGCGGACGTCAGGGCTGGCCACAGAGTAGAGCCTGCCACCAGGAAGAGCGACTTTAACAGCGCCTCTGTCTTTTGTCAGCGGGGCCCTTGAAGGCAGGGACCCCTTCCAGAGGAATGGTAGTCGTCTTATTAAGGCGAGCTATCGGCGGGACCACAAAGCGACTCCCATTTTTTTTTTTTTTAAAAAAGCTTTCCTCAAGGGATAGCGAGCAGCGAACCATTTGGACCTATGGCCCTTAGAGTATGGGGGGAAACCGGAGCACCGGAAGGAAACCCACGCATGCACAGGGAGGACACGCAAGCCCCAGGCAGGTCATGGTTAGGATCCGAGCCAGCAAGCATCACGCCGCCAGGCGCAAGTGCTACCCACCACACCACCGCGCCGCTCCAAAAGAATGCTGCGGACCCTGCCATTTACAATAAAAAAGGTGATCAGAAAATTGATCATGTGGGTAAGCCTTGGGTGCCCTAGGGGCCTGGAGGACCACACACACAAAATCAGCGATTCGCCATTCTGGCTTAGGCGCATCGTAGTGCGATACCAATCATAATGGCGCAGCCGCCGTCCCCTGATCCTCTTCTCCGTCCGAGGGACCTTCCAGATCAAAATCCTCCCTTGAAAAGCAAGGAGGAGGGGGACGCTTCTCGGGGGACCTGTTATTGACATCCGCTTCACTAAAGACCGCCACAGCTGGTCCAGAAAAGCCCTGCTCCTAGCATGTTCAGCTCCCTTAGTAACACATAGATGCAAACTAAAAATTAAAGGCACCCCCACACAGCCGCACACCACCGCCCCACAGTGCACCAGGGAACCCAGGAGGACTGCACCCGCCGCCACCAGCACCCACAAGAGAGCCCAGCTATACTTGCTGTTTGCTGCCATAACCCTGAGGATCGTCAGAGAGCCGCGCCGTCAGGAGCACACACCGTTCAAAAGTGTAAGCAAAAACTGTAGACACGTTTTTGCATAAGCAGGGATTCCAATATGGCCGCCGTTGAACACTAGAGGCCGAAAAACACCTGCAGGGAACGTGCAGTACCGCAAATGGCCGCTCTGAGCGCTAGAGTGAAAGCCCCATAGGACCAATATGTCTGCGGCTACGGCAAAATGGCGGTGGCCTGCCGCAAAATGGCGAAAACCGACCGAACGGCGCTAGACGATCGGGTGCTGTGCGGGGGGGAAGGGGGGGTGTGAAGGGGGTGAACAGGAGCTCCACGCGCCCCTACCGGCGGCTACCCAGCAAAAAAATGTATTTTTTTTTTTTTTTTGGGCCGTCGGTCCCCCTTTTCCGCCCCTAAAAAGGGGGGAAGGAAGGAACTCTCACTCACCACTCCGGACGACGCCATGGGTAGCCACCCAGTCACAGACCTTCCGCCCCTGCTTGGGCGGTATGCTGCAGGCCAGAAAGTTGCCCTTCCCGAATCGCATCTAGGGCTGGGCGTAAGGGGGGGGGATCACCCCAGGCCGCCTGCACGGAACAGGCACGATGCGGCGGGTCCCCATACGGCGGGACTGGCTCACATCGGTCGGCCAGGCTGGGGAAAGTATAGAGCCCATGGACTCTCTATGCCCCGACCGGCTTCTTGATAGCAGATCAATTGCTTAATGGAAGACAAATAAAAGTAAAAGAAAATTAAAATAAAAAAACGGTCACAAACAGGACCGCAATTCCCCTGAAGGGAAGCCAGGTCAACTCCTTGCAAACTAGGCATTGAAACTGAAGAGCTATGCTATGAGGGGGTTTATGTGGGAAGAGAGGACGGCCCCCATGGGAGGGGCCAGCTGTTGCTTTTCCCTGCCTAGTTAACTCCTAGTGAGACCAGCATAAACACCACACGTAATGGAGAGCTGCGTCTGTCAGTGAACGATAGAAGAAAACAATTTTCTTACTTTTTGCTAAAATACAAATCCAAAAAAATATAAAAAAACGTTTTTTTTCATCAGTTTTGGCCGATTTATATTCTTCCTTGTATTTTTGGTATTAAAAAAAAAAACGCAATCGGCGTTTGTTGGTTGGCTTGTGCAAAAGTTGCCGCGTTTACAAATGATGAGAATTAATATCTGGGGTTTTTATTTATTTAATTTTTTTTTTACTAGTAATGGTGGCGATCTGCGATTTTTAGCGGTACTGCGATATTGGGGCGGACATGTCGGACCATTTTGACACTTTTTTGAGACTATTGGCAGTTATACAGCGATCAGTGCTATAAAAATGCACTGATTACTGTGTAAATGCCATTGGCAGTGAAGGGGTTAACCTGGAGGGGGCGCTCTAAGGGTTAACTATGTTCCCTCAGTGTGTTCTAACTGTATGGGGGCTGGGCTGTCATGGGGAGGGAAGTGATCACGGCTTCCATATACTGGAAGCCTGTGATCACAGCCCTTCCCCCTCTATGAGAACGGAGATCCATGTTTACTTACAAGGGGGGGGGCCATCGCGGGTAGCCGGCGGCAATCGAGTCCACTCTACCCGCTCCCTGGCTCCCCCCGAACACAGTGGGCGCGCGCTCACAATACTCGTTATCGCGGCCGTTGTCCTGTGACGCCGTTTCGCGATAACGAGCCATTTTGCCGCCGTCACACTGCGGCGGGCGGTGGGCAAGTGGTTAATAACAGGCATAGGATATTGTTCTCACACATCTGTAGGTATTGTACCTTAAATTTGGCCATGCACTTTACCAGCTCATTGCATCATCAACCACATTATATGGAAAAAACTTGATGTATACCCGATCATCACACTTGTATGACTTTGCTGGACATTTAATTTAAAAACGATGGGCAATAACCCCTTTGTGCAGAGTGATAAAACAAATACTAATACCTAAGCATAATTTTGACATGTGTTAGAAGAACTCTACATATTACAGCTACTTTGTGCATCCAGGTGGATTATCCCGCATTTATTTCAGGACAAATTTTTGCTTTCATTTGGTGGTAAATGGTAATGGATATCTCCCGATTTTATTGATTTTTATCATCAAAGGAAAACTGGCAGAAAATAGTATGAACAATCATTTTTTAATGTAGTTATATATTTCTTGCTACTACCATAACCTACCACCAAATAACAACCAAAAATAATTGCAGCGATACCACATACGTGCATGTTAGTTGTTGTTTGTGCCCGTAGCACAGCCCAGAAACAATAGTGCATATTTAGTTTATCCTACCTAAAACACACTGACACTGATACTATTTAAAAAAATCCTACCCAAAATATACTGGTCATGACCTCTGACCCCTACTTAACCCAAACACTAACACTAGCACTGACCTAGATTAAACCTAGATCTAGCTATTTTTTTATCCACAGTTTTGTTTCATTTGCTGTCAAAGTTAGTTACCAATCAGGAGAAAGAGGGGTGGGGCCAAATAGGGCTCTGTGTCAGAAACTACAAACTACAGCTCAGCCCAGGTGCCCCCATAGCAAGCTGCTTGCTGTGGGGGCAATAGACAGGAGGTAGGGGCCAGGAGAGCTGAAGAGGGATCAGAGAAGAGAAGGATCTGGGCTGCTCTGTGCAAAACCATTACACAGAGCAGGCAAGTATAACATGTGTGTTATTTTTATAAAAAAAAAAAAAAAACAACAAGACTTTACAATCACTCTAAGGCCATAGCAGTACTGTTCCCGCTCCAACATTTGCAGTGATGCCACTGCTGTATACATATAAATGCGGAACCTAAGCGTATGTATGCACACGGGGAAGGGGGGCACAAGCTTGGTTTCACTACCAATAAAATGATCAATCGGCTGCTTAATCTGAAGATATTGCCTGAGGGTAAAACAAATCTAAAATGCTTAAGCACAATTTTGCAACTTTGACATGTGTTAATAAAGCTGTACATATCACAACTAGTTAGCGTATCCAGGTGGATTATACCTTGTTTTCAAGACAAATTGGGCTCGTATTGGTGGTAAATGGTAATGGATATCTCCTGATTTTTTTTTACTTTGCCAAAATAATAAAAAAAAAATATATATATATATATATATATATATATATATATATATATATATATATTTAAATTTAGTTGTATACCTCTTGCTATTATCATAATTTACCACCAGAGAACAACCCAAAATAAAATTTTCTCTTGACGATTGCAGTGATACTACATACCACATATATGTACGTTAGCTGTTGTTTGTACCCGTAGTACAAGCCCAGAAACAATGGTGCGCATTTTTCTTATTCTGCCTAAAACAGACTGACACAAACGGACACTGATACTACTGTAATTTAAAAAAAAAAAAAACCTTTGACCCGACCTTGACCCCAACATTAACTCCTTAATCTTAGTTACTTTTTAATTTTTTTCCCACACACTTTGCACTGTTTACATTTTGCTCACCTGCAAGGAGAGGAAGATACAATGTAAATTCCTCGTCATTCAGAAGAGGAAGTAAAAACAGGGACGGGCTCACAGTGAATGATCATTGTGATAGCCAATCACAGGGTATCACAGTGATCAGGTGACCCGGAACCGACAATCCAGGGTCCTGATCATTGGTGAGAGCCCAGTTTCTGTGCTGGGAGCGTGCTGGGAGCGCGCTGTGTGGCGCACTCCCAGCACAAAGAGAGAAACGCATATATGCAGCCCCACGGAAGAAAGCCCACTTCTGTGAGGCCTCATATATATGTGTGCGGTCAGCAGGAAGGGGTTGATGTCAAAGGAACTATCCACTCAATCAGGCAGTGAACCAGGGCCTCACAATTCAGTTAAAGGAGACACCACAGAAAGAACTATGTAATCCAATGCATGCATATAGGTGAAGATCACCTACAGTCAGGGAAAAAAGTATTAGATCCTCTCCTAATTTTGTAAGTTTGCCCACTGAAAAAGAAATGATCAGTCTATAATTTTAATGGTAGGTGGACCAACGGAAATTGGCCACCGCAGTAATATTCAATGGGAACATTAGGGAAAATGGCCGCCATTGCAGCAATTCACATTAGCCTATTTAAGGACACCTTATAAGCCTGTAGTTATCCCCTCATTTAGTCACGAGATCTATACGCTACGCGTCGGAAATGAGCGACAGGCAAAACCGTAAGGGACGCTGGTAAATGAGCTTACCGCTTGTTGAGTGTTTGTTTGCTACTACTAAAAGTGAGTTTAATGAGCTGTTTTTAAAGCAGGAGTAATCCCGTGGAAAAAAAACCCCCTGCAAAACAATAGAATAATGTGCTAGCATGCATCGCATACTAACACATTATGAAATACTTACCGTAGAACGAGGCCCCCGATGCCCGACTTGGTCAGCACTAAGGGAGCTGACATGATGTTTATCTGCTCTCTTCCGGGTACACAGCTCAGGCGATGTGAGTGGCCGGAGACGTCCCTCACGCACAGGAGCTCTTCATTCCTGCAGCAAGCGCTGATTTTCCACTCTGCTGGATCATTAGAGCGCATGTACCGCTGACGTCAGCGGCTGCATGCAGAGCGAATATCTCCTAAACCGTACAGGTTATAGGCTTGCCTGTAGGTAAAAATCAAATTGGGGGTATACAACAGTGTTAACAAATAAACCCTATCTTAAACTGTATCACGCTATCGGCAACTTTTTCTTGTATGTCACTGCTGCGGAGGTCGCAGGCAGAAACCCCTGGAGCACCATAGAGGAGATCATCCACCATAGAGGTCCCCTAGCTTGACTACTCCCGCTAGGACACCTAGAGGCAGGCAGACCCATATGGATTCCTAAAGATTTTTACATTAATCCATGCTGTTTCCTTATAGCTGTGAGGTGAGAGGCTAGAGAGTACTGTGTTGTCACGGACAGTCACCAAATTTTTTTTTTTAATGAACGCGGGATAGCAAAAATGGACCGATTATCACACAGCATACTACTTCCCACTTTTTATTGTTTGAACTTTTTTACTGTTTGAACTTTGGACTGATAGATTGTCACAAGAATCACAGTTATTTGTTTATGCACACATTTACCATGTTCACTGTCACTTGGTAAAGTAGGTTATTCTAGACATTTTTATATGAACATTTTTTTTTGTGGCGGTTTCAGTTTATGCACACAGAATATCTGCTACAATTTTGGATTTACGTTTAGAATTGCTATTAGGTTGTGCATTTAAGGTTATAAGACATTATATGTAATTAAGATGGTTACACAAAACTACACGGTAGTAGGATCTTGCACCTGAGTTATTTTTAATCGACAGCGCAGCACCATTATTTTCTTGATTTTCATTACACCTTATTAACTATTGGATTGGTTAAAACTGTGCAGCCGTCAACTAGCACATTTTCATTTAATTAATTGCGTGGAAGTACCACTCATTTACAGGTTTGTTTTAACAGTGAGAGCCAGAGCAACATCAAAAATATCCAGAAAAACGCATTTCAAAAAAGTTACAAACTGATTTGCATTTTAATGAATGAAATAAGAATTTGATCCCCTATCAGCATTTCTGGCTCCCAAGTGTCTTCTATACAGGTAAGCAGCTGAGATTAGGAGCACTCTCTTAAAGGGAGTGTTTCTAATCTCAGCTTGTTATCTGTATAAAAGACACCTGTCCATAGAAGCAAAGCAATCAGATTCCAATCTCTCCACCATGGCCAAGACCAAAGAGCTGTGCAAGGATGTCAGGGACAAGATTGTAGACCTGCACAAGGCTGGAATGGGCTACAAGACCATCGCCAAGCAGCTTGGTGAGAGGGTGACAACACTTGGTGCGATTATTCACAAATGGAAGAAACAGGAAAAAAACTGTCAATCTACCTCGGTCTGGGAAGTCATGCAAGGTCACACCTCGTGGAGTTTAAATGATCATGAGAACGGTGAGGAATCAGCCCAGAACTACACCAAGAAAACAACTGGTAACACACGCCGCCATAAAGGACTAAAAACCTGCAGCGCCCGCAAGGTCCCCCTGCTCAACAAATCACATGTACAGGCCCATCTGAAGTCAGGAGAACTGGGTGAAAGTGTTGTGGTGAGATGGGACCAAAATTGAGCACTTTGGCATCAACTCTCCATGTTTGGAGGAGGAGGAATGCTGCCTATGACCCCAAGAACACCATCCCCACCATCAAACATGCGAGGTGGAAACATTATGTTTTGGTGGTAAGGGGACAGGATAACTTCCTCCGCATCAAAGGGACGATGGACGGGACCATGTACCGTCAAATCTTGGGTGAGAACCTTCTTCCCTCAGCCAGGGCATTGAAAATGGGTCGTGAATGGGTATTCCAGCATGACATTGACCCAATACACATGACCAAGGCAACAAAAGAGGAGATCAAGAAGAAGCACATCCTGGAGTGGTCTTGCCAGTCTCCAGACCTTAATCCCATAGAAAATATGTGGGAGCTGAAGTTTCGAGTTACCAAACGTCAGCCTCGAAACCTTAATGACTCGGAGAGGATCTGCATAGAGAAGTGGGGCAAAATCCCTCCAGAGATGTGTGCAAATCTGGTGGCCAACTACAAGAAATGTCTGACCTCTGATTGCCAACAAGGGTTTTGCCACCAAGTACTAAGTCATGTTTTGCGAAGGGGTCAAATACTTATTTCACTGATTAAAATGCAAATCAATTTAAAGCTTTTTTTAAATCAGTTTTTCTGGATTTTTTTTGTTGTTATTCTGTCTCTCACTGTTAAAATAAACCGCCCATTAAAATTATCGACTGATCATTTCTTTGTCAGTGGGCAAACTCAAAATCAGCAGGGGATCAAATGCTATTTTCCCTCACTGTAATTCAGTGCCTGGGCCTTGGTGACCTACACAGAGACATTATCAGGGCAGGCTGGACTCGGACTCTCAAGAAGTGGTTATATGCATACGGTCACCTGGAACCCAAGGGCTACAGAATGGAAGAGCATTTATCAGGTATTCCTTTTATAATTCATAGCATATGTGTATACAGATCAATACAAAATTGTATTCTGACCAAAACATAACTAAAGCAGTAGTAAACCACAACACCTTTAAAAAAAAAAAAAAACCTGCAAGGTAATGACATAATGTGCCAGTATACATCGCATACTAGCACATTATGAATTGCTTACCTTAGAACGCAGCCTACCAGTGGCGTACTGTCACCGCTTCCATCTTCACCCAGTCTCCATTCCGTGTTCGTGTTCCGATCCGCAATGGCGCCACTACCACTCATGCGCGCAAGAGTTACAGCACCGACAGAAAGCTCTGAAGGGAGGGCACAGGTATGCTGTCCATTCAGAGCGCATGCGCCAATGACGTCACAAGCTACATCCCTTGTGAATATCTCCTAAGCAGTGCACGTTTAGGAGATATTCACTGTACCTACAGGTAAGCCTCATTATAGGCCTACCTGTAGGTACAACTTTAAAAAACACTTTACTTCCACTTTATGGCCTGATTCACACCTAGGCATTTTTAGTGCTTTTCGCAGATTTGTACTACAGTACAATTAGCATGGTTTCCTATGGAACACGTTCTGTAGTGCAAATCTGCAAAATGAAAAAAGCACTAAAAATGCATAGGTGTGAATCAGGCCTAAAAGACAGAACAGCAAAAAAACTACACAAAGTCTAGCTTCCAGAACAGATCAGAAAGAAAATATTTTGCTTACAAAGTTTGAGTCTCCAGCAGAAAGAATCCCATTCTGTGCTCTCTTATCATGGTGGATGGCTCCTGGATGCAAATAGATATACAGGGGAAACATTATGAAACAAAAAAGTTGGTGTAATATAAATTCATGACAAATCAATGGATTAGTCTCTTTGAATAAATTTTCTATTTTTATATAACATTTTTTTGTTCCTTTTTGGCACCATAAAAATCCAGTTTCTCTCCTGTATATTTGGTATTATATTTTGGGATGAAGGTGCCTTTTGGCTCCATGAACTAAGCGCCTTACAATAATGGTACTTTAACCAGTTGCCGACCGCCCACCATGGATTGACGGCGGCAAATTGGCTCGATATCGCATATCACCGTCACTTGATGGCGGCTGCGAGATTGCGGATCGCGAGCACGCTCGCGCGCTCACTGTCTACAGGGGGAGCAAGGGAGCGGATAGGGCGGACCATATGTCTGCCGGCTACCCGCGATCGCTACCCCGCAGTGACAGAATGGGGATCTGTGTGTGTGAACAACGAACGGATCTCCGTTCTGACAGGGGAGAAGGAGTGTGATCGCATGCTTCCTGTATATGGGAGCACCAATCACTCTCTTCCCCCACTCAGCCCAGCCCCCACACAGTTCGTAACACATCCCAGGGAACACAGTTAACCCTTTGATCGCCCCCTAGTGTTAACCCCTTCCCTGCCAGTGACATTTACATAGTAATCAGTGCATTTTCATAGCACTGATCGCTGTATAAATGCCAATGGTCCCAAAAAAGTGTCAAGTGTCTGACATGTCCGTCGCAATATCGCAGTACCGCTAAAAAAAAAAAAAATCACAGATCGCCGCCATTACTAGTAAAAAATTAAAAAAATAAAAACCCCATAAATTAATTCTCATAGTTTGTAAACGCGGCAACTTTTGCGCAAAACAATCAATATACACAGATGAGTTTTTTGGGGTTTTTTTTACCAAAAACATGAGGAAGTATATATATCAGCCTAAACTGATGAATAAGTTTCTTTTTATTTTATTTTTTTTTTATATATATACATTTTTCTTTTGGATATGTATTTTAGCAAAAAAGAAATATTGTTTTTTTTTTTTTTTGCAAAATTGTCGCTCTTTGTTTATAGCGGTGACCAGAAGTGACGCAGAGGTGATCAAATACCACTAAAAGAAAGCTCTATTTGTGGGAAAAAAAGGACGCCAATTTTATTTGCTCTGGCCATAAAAGGGGAAATCCTTCAGAGGCTGAAGTGGTTAAAAGCTTCAACAAAGCTTGCTGAAAGCTCTGCAAATGATTTGATAAAGTTTGCGGTTCACACTGCTCTTATACAAGCTGAAGGTTGCGCAACACAGCAAACAAATCACCAACAAGGCCCAACATTATCAACAGAGAGCTGGGAGACCAGCTCACAGGGCCAGCCAAAGCACCTTGCGCTCACAGCTGGCATCGAATGAGGCTGCAAAAGTCATGTTGAATACCTGCTTCCCCGCTGGGCACTGTAGTTCCTCTTGCCGCCCATGTCCTGTAGAGCCCATAAGGAATGAGCTCAGGCATGTTTGGATCCTGGTCCAAACCCACCTGAGTTATTCTACCAGGAAGTTGTCACTGCACACATATATATATGCCCCTTAAAAATCTGCAGCTGCAGGGCAGGGAATGCCTTGGACCCTTATGACTGGCGGTGTGGAGTGACCGCTTTCTGGCAGCACAGCTGAAGTGGGTACAGACTAGGATCCACACATCCTGAGCTCATCCCTAGAGCCAATGGGATGAATTACAGATCACGACGAAGGAAAGCAGGCATTCGACTCACCTAGTGTCAGATACGTGGAGCGGCCGGAGATCTGCAACACAGAGTTTTAAGACATGGGCTGGTTTTCTTTGAACTAGAAGGTGCTGCATTAAAGAAGAAATATCACTTTGTCTTTACACATTTTTTATTAAATGCCCCAGGGGACCAAGTGCATGTAGCACTAGGCCGTTTTGTCTTGAGGTTGCTGAGCAGTGTGGTCGGGCTGCTAGCCCCACTTCAGTGCTGTCTGACCATGCTGCTAGCACGCTGAGCAAAACATAAGGAGAGCCGATTTATAGCTCTCTCCTCTGGCAGCAAGTGTACACCAAAGACGAGAACAGTCGTTGGGCAAAGTCAGTCCCATTCATTATACAAAGTACTATTAAAGAAACAGTCAGCAATGCAGAACTGTGTGTTCTATCTACCAGCCACTAATAACATAAATTGCAAATAAATAACAAAGCTCCACCAGAGCCGAGTGTTCATTCACAAAGTCAACAGGATAGCAGGATGCAGCCTGCATATAGCAGCCATCCCTGACTGAGCCAGAAGGAGCCAGGCTTCAAGAGAAGGCTTTGTTGGGCTGGAATTCCACGACTCCCCCCTCGGTTAAAATGTGGGTGACTTATTTGGGGAATACGCTCCTTTTAGAGATATCTCTACCAACACAGAGGTCGACAAACATGAAAAACTTTGGTCTCCATTGCGTAATGTCCCTGGGCTGGCACCTAGGGAGCTAGTCCTGATAAGGCTGCTGCAGTGTCCTACGGGCTGAATGTAGTCGGTGAGAATCCCAGAAATGTGGCAGGGGTGCAATAAATAGGATATATAGTCGTAGACAGGGTCTATACATCTAAATACCAAATACCCGCCCTTCTGGATATGTGGTTGGGGGAGGTTTAAAAGGGGCGCTATAACCATGTAAGTTGAAACTGCAACAAGATAATGTACCTGGTTTGCCTGAATTGTGAGTGGTTTATGGATAGGTTCCTTGATGTCATGATGTGGGAAAAATGGTCTTATCTTGTCTTTTAACATTTATGTACCTGGTAACATTTCATTAAATACCTCTGATTTAACCTCTTCCCGACCGCCCGCCGCAGATATACTGTGGCAAGGCGGCTCTATTACGTGAATCGCTGTACTGTAATAGATATAGCAGGTGCACGCGTGTATTAGGTCTAGTAATTAGGAACAGCGATCTCTCTGTACTGCGTCAGTCCACTCCCCCCAGTTAGAAAAACACCTCCCTAGGGAACACTTTACCCTTTGAATGCCCCTTGTGTTAACCCCTTCCCTGCCAGTGTCAATTATACAGTAATCAGTGTATTTTTATAGCACTGATCGCTGTATAAATGTCACTGGTCCTAAAAGTGTCAAAAGTGTCCGCTCTGACCGCTGCAATCGCTGATCACCGCCATTATTAGTAAAAAAAAAAAAAAATTTTAAAAAAGCTATAAATCTATCCCATTTTTATTTGACCCTATAACTTTTGCGCAAACCAATCAAAATGCGCTTATTGGGGGTTTTTTTTACCAAAAATATTAAGAATATATATTGGCCTAAACTGAGGAAGAAATTTGTTTACATTTTTTTTGGATAATCATAGCAATAAGTAAAAAAAAATATATTTTTTTCAATAATGTCGCATTTTTTTGTTTATAGCGCAAAAAATAAAAACCACAGAGGTGATCAAATACCACCAAAAGAAAGCTCTATTTGTGGGAAAAATAAGGACGACATCAATTTCGTTTGGGTACGTCGCACGACCGCGCAATTTTCAGTTAAAGCGGCGCAGTGCCGTATGGCAAAATATAGCCTGGTCAGGAAGGGAGTATATACTTCCAGGGCTGAAGTGGTTAAAAAAAAAAAGAAAAGAAACAGGTTTTGGGCTGCCACCTTGAGGCTTGGCTAGAGAGGAGCGAGTTGAGGGAGCAATGGGAAGCAGGACCACCGGGCTGCTGGTGAGCAGTAATCTGGAGGTGCAGGTGTAGGAAAATGAAAGCTGAGGAACCAAGCCAGCGGCATCAAAAACTGCACAGCCAACCCACACCTTCTGCTGCAGCCTCCTTCTACAATGAATCAGCTGGGCACATGCCTGCTGTCCACCCGGTCCTTGGCACGGTACTAAACCCCAGGTTCCACCGGGGATATAGAGATACTGGGCCTAGAGAATGACTACTGCAGTGAAAACAAGGATAGCTGGTAAAAATGTCCCCTAAAGAGGGACAGAAGTATACCAATTCAGTGGATAAAAATATGCCTTACTATCCATTACATCTATCGATCCATCTGCATTATACCAGCATTTAAGAGACATGAAATTATTGTTCTTTTGAACGCTTATTGCAATTATATTTAACCATGGTGGACTCAGAATAAACCTATATGGACCATTCCATACACTGGGGGAGTTGGCCACAGCCGATCGTAAAATTGACCATTGTTATCCCTATTTATATTTGTTCAGAGCTCGCGTTGTAGCCCTTTTTTCCTGAAGCAGCGGGCTTTTTTGTACCTGTGAAATGCACATGCGTTAAAGTTACTGCGAGATTAATCACCACTTAGCTGCAGTAGGGTGATGATACAATGTCTAATATTTAGGGATGCACCGAAATTTTGGCAACCGAAAATTTTTGGCCGAAAACAGTTTTTTCTATCGGCCGAAATAAAAAAAATGGCCGATACAGAAAGGGGACGGGGTCCACCCCGGGTACCTCCCATTGCGGGGGTGTTCGTGTGTTTACAGGAGATGAGGAGTATCACACTGGACAGATAGCAGGCGTGTAAGAGCCGCTCTGTGCATGACATGGTCATATAATGTAAACTGCTTGTAGAGAGAAGCTGTCACAATTCGGCGTTGATGTCGGGGGTGGGCGGGACCAAACAGCTATCAGACACCAGCCAATGGGATAGGGGCAGGGCGGGTGTTAGATAGCTGTTCGGTCCCGCCCACCCCGACATCAACCCCATATTGTGACAGCTTCTCTCTGCAAGTAGTTTACACTATATGACCGTGTCATGCACAGAGCAGCTCTTACAAGCCTGCTATCTGTGAATCTCCTCTACAGTGTAGTATCAGTTTTTTCTATTTATCTTATCACCATATCATTTACTACTGAATTTGTGAATCAACAGTCAGCGCTGTGGGGCTCTGCGATAGATCTGCTGGCTGCTAGCAAACAGCCATTGCAATGGCATATCTTTTAGGCAATCCCGGTAGCTCTGTTTTTTCATTCACAAGTCAGTGCTGCAGGGCTGTGTAACCTATCTGCTGTTGCCGTACATGTGTTCTAGCACCATCACTACCAGCAGATCTATCACACAGGATGGTAGCACTGAATGATAATTTACTATCAAATTTGTGAACTGTACGTACTTTGAGGCTGTACACAGAGAAAATTTTAAAGAGGGAGCAGTGCCTAGTACTGTATCTCCCCTATAGAAAAGCTCATAAATTGGGCTCCGGGCTGCAGTGGAACTACAGCACAAAAAGGAGTAAAAAAGGGATTTTATTAAAACTTACCGTAAAATCCTTTTCTCTGAGTTCACTGATAGACGCAGCCCTCTTTGACATGTGGATTATATGCACATCCTACTAGGAGTTAACTAGGCAAAAAGAAAGCAAGCTGGCCCCTCCCTGGGGGCCATCCTCTCTCTCCCATATAACCCCTCTGCTCTGCTTAGCATATCAGTTCGTAACAAGCCGTACAAAAACAACTGCGTCTGTCAGTGAACTCGGAGAAGGATTTTACGGTAAGTTTTAATAAAATCACTTTTTCTCTTACGTTCACTGACAGACGCAGCCCTCTTTGACATGTGGGGATATCCCAAAGCTGTGTCATAAAAGAGGGGTGGGTAAACTACAACAACTGTACCCAACAGAAACCTCTCAGGAGGCGCCAGCTGCGCCTACACTGCCGCCTGTAAAACTTTACGGCCAAAAGCAGCATCCGAAGATGCTGACACATCAACTTTACGAAATTTAGTAAAAGTGTGCACCGAGGCCCAAGTAGCCGCCTTGCACACCTGGGACACCGAGGCCTGGTGTCTGAAAGCCCAGGAAGTGCTAACAGCCCTGGTGGAATGAGCCGTGACTGGGAAAGGGGGTACCTTGCCCCGAACAGAATACGCATGGGTCACGGTCTGTCTGATCCAATGGGAAACAGTAGCCGACGAGGCCGCCAATCCTTTGCGCGGACCGTCCATCGGCACAAACAGCGCGTCAGACCTCCGAAAAGAGTCTGTAGCTGCCAAATACACCCGCAAACCCCTCACGACATCCAATGAATGTAACTCAAATTCCTTAGGATGTGAAGGATGCGGACACAACGAAGGAAGAACAATATCTTCATTAATGTGGAAAGAAGAAACCACCTTCGGTAAAAACGAAGGAGACGGGTGCAAGACCGCCTTGTCCTTGTGAAGGACCAAGTAAGGAGACTTCAAGGACAACGCTGCCAACTCAGACACCCGCCTAGCGGATGTAATGGCCACCAAGAAAGCCACTTTCTGCGACAGCAATTGTAAGGGAATATCCCTGATCTTCACATATGGAAGCTTCTGCAGCACAGAAAGCACCAAATTCAAATCCCACGGTGCCATAGGCGACCGTACCTGAGGAGCCACATGGCGCACACCTTGTACAAATGTACGAATCAACGAATGTGACGCCAAAGGTCGCTGAAAAATAATCGCCAGAGCCAAAATCTGACCCTTGAGAGAACTCAAGGCCAATTTTTTTATCCAGGCCCTGCTGCAAAAAAAACAGGACCCTGGACACAACATAAGAGCGAGGGTTCCAACCCCCAGCCTCACACCAGGCAATATAGGCCTTCCAGGTGCGATGATAAATCTTGTGCTAAGTACACTTGCGCGCTTTCAGCATGGTAGGGATCACAGAGTCAGCGACACCCCTATCCCTCAACACCTGGGACTCAATAGCCAAGCCGTCAAAGCCAGCGAGGGTAAAGCTGCGGATAGGGGGAGGTAGTTCGAAGATGGCGCCGATGACGTGTCCCACCTTCGCCTCCCCTAAGGCTACTAGGACCACCGAGGCCTAACCGGAGCCGTAGGTACCATGTGACTGCACCACGCTTACCACCGTCTACAAGGGACCGCGGAGGGCGACGCGCTTATAGACAACAGAGTCCCTGGGTAGAACGTGGGACGAAATGGGAGCGACCGAAACTGCCGAACCGATAACTCAGGGTCCACAACTCCCTATCCCCACAGCGACTGAGACACTAGGGATGGTACGACTTTCGCGCGTTCACATGAATCGTGTTCTAAAT
>BLSH010257402.1:537581-553810 GCA_018402905.1 Glandirana rugosa | reverse complement strand
ACAACTGTACCCAACAGAAACCTCTCAGGAGGCGCCAGCTGCGCCTACACTGCCGCCTGTAAAACTTTACGGCCAAAAGCAGCATCCGAAGATGCTGACACATCAACTTTACGAAATTTAGTAAAAGTGTGCACCGAGGCCCAAGTAGCCGCCTTGCACACCTGGGACACCGAGGCCTGGTGTCTGAAAGCCCAGGAAGTGCTAACAGCCCTGGTGGAATGAGCCGTGACTGGGAAAGGGGGTACCTTGCCCCGAACAGAATACGCATGGGTCACGGTCTGTCTGATCCAATGGGAAACAGTAGCCGACGAGGCCGCCAATCCTTTGCGCGGACCGTCCATCGGCACAAACAGCGCGTCAGACCTCCGAAAAGAGTCTGTAGCTGCCAAATACACCCGCAAACCCCTCACGACATCCAATGAATGTAACTCAAATTCCTTAGGATGTGAAGGATGCGGACACAACGAAGGAAGAACAATATCTTCATTAATGTGGAAAGAAGAAACCACCTTCGGTAAAAACGAAGGAGACGGGTGCAAGACCGCCTTGTCCTTGTGAAGGACCAAGTAAGGAGACTTCAAGGACAACGCTGCCAACTCAGACACCCGCCTAGCGGATGTAATGGCCACCAAGAAAGCCACTTTCTGCGACAGCAATTGTAAGGGAATATCCCTGATCTTCACATATGGAAGCTTCTGCAGCACAGAAAGCACCAAATTCAAATCCCACGGTGCCATAGGCGACCGTACCTGAGGAGCCACATGGCGCACACCTTGTACAAATGTACGAATCAACGAATGTGACGCCAAAGGTCGCTGAAAAATAATCGCCAGAGCCAAAATCTGACCCTTGAGAGAACTCAAGGCCAATTTTTTTATCCAGGCCCTGCTGCAAAAAAAACAGGACCCTGGACACAACATAAGAGCGAGGGTTCCAACCCCCAGCCTCACACCAGGCAATATAGGCCTTCCAGGTGCGATGATAAATCTTGTGCTAAGTACACTTGCGCGCTTTCAGCATGGTAGGGATCACAGAGTCAGCGACACCCCTATCCCTCAACACCTGGGACTCAATAGCCAAGCCGTCAAAGCCAGCGAGGGTAAAGCAGGGTGCAAGATGGGTCCCTGAGACAACAGATATTCGCGCAGCGGGAGGCGCCAGGGAACATCTGCCACCATTCGCACCACGTCAGTGTACCATGGATGCCGAGGCCAATCCGGAGCCACCAGGATCATCGGAATCCCCTCCGCTTCCACCCTGTGCAGTAGCCGCGGTAGAAGCTTGATGGAGGGGGATAGGCGTACAGAAGATGATACCGACCCCAAGGTGCTACCAGCGCGTCCGTGGCGACCGCCAACGGGTCTCTCGTCCTGCACACAAAGTTCTTCACTTTGTAGTTGAACCAAGACGCCATGAGGTCCACATCTGGCGTGCCCCACTTGTGGCAAATCTGGCTGAACACGTCTGGATGAAGGGACCATTCCCCCAGATCCAGCGTCTGGCAACTGAGGAAGTCCGCCTGCCAATTCTCAACGTCCGGAATGTAGATGGCGGGGATCACCAGCACGTGAAGTTCTGCCCATTGCAGAATGAGAGCCGCTTCCACAGCTGCTGCCGAGCTCCTCGTTCCGCCCTGATGATTCACATATGCCACTGCCGTGGCATTGTCTGACTGAACCCGAACCGGGAGGTTGTGCAACCTTTCCGTCCAGTGGGCGAGGCAGAGCCTGATCGTCCTCAGCTCCAGCACGTTGATCGAAAGGCGAGATTCCTGCGCCGACCAGCGGCCCTGTGCAGACAACTGCCCCAGGACCCTCCCCAGCCCAATAGGCTGGCGTCCATCGCGACTATCGACCAATTCAGGGGAAGAAAAGACTTCCCCAACGTTAAGGCCGGGGCCCGAAGCCACCATGTCAACGACCCTCTGGTCTGAGAATCCCACCTGATTAACTGGTCTAAGGATAGTGGGGACTTGTCCCACCGAGACAGAATCGCTCGCTGAAGGTGCCGAGTGTGACTCTCGGCATAGGGTACCGCCTCGGAGGCTGAAACCATGAGCCCCAACATCCGCATACAAAACCGTAAGGAAGACCACCGGCGTGACAGCAGTGTCAGCAACTTAGCCGGAGGTAGGAACACCTTCGCCTGCTCCGTGTCCAGAATCAGATCCAGATATTCCAGGCAACAGGACGGTGTCAATGTCGACTTCTGCAGATTGATCAGCCAGCCGAAGTCCTGTAACGAGGTCATGGTGATAGCCACATTCTCCTCCAGAGCCGAAGCTGACTCTGCTCTCAGGAGCAGGTCGTCGAGGTATGCAACCACCGCAATGCCCCTCTGCCTCAGTAGCGCCAGCACCGGGGCCACCAGCTTGGTGAACACCAGAGGAGCAGAGGCCAGACCGAAGGGAAGTGCCACGAATTGGTAGTGAAGATCTCCCACTGCAAAGCGCAGAAAACGCTGGTGCTGGAGACAAATGGGGACGTGGAGATACGTGTCCCTGATATCCAGGGATGCCATGAACTCCCCTTGGTGCAGGGCGGCCACGACCGAACAGACGGATTCCATGCGAAATTTTTGCGCTCTCACAAAGTGGTTTAGCGGCTTTAGGTCCAGAACTGGCCTGACCCCTCCTTTTTTTGGGGACCACGAATAGGTTCGAGTAGAAACCGTGAAACCTCTCCAACTGAGGTACTTGCACGATCACCCCCTGGTCAGAGAGTGTCTGAACAGCCCTTAAGAGGGCCTCCCGACGCCCCTGAGGGAGTCTCAAGTTCGATGGGAAGAACCTGTCTGGGGGTAGAGTGCTGAATTCTATCCTGTACCCGGAGGACACCACTTCCTGCACCCAACGGTCGGAAATGCGGGCAGTCCACCTGTCTGCGAACCCCAGAAGAAGTCCCCCCACCCGACGGTCGGGTGGGGGCAACCCATCATGCAGAGGAGGGCTTGTCCTCTGTCTTTTCGTTCTTGCGCTGCCAGGGACACTTCTCGGCCCCTGCGGCAGGCTTGCCGGGCCTCGACCGCTTGCCCGCTGCGCCAACGGAACGAAAAAACCTCTTCTGACCCGAAGAGACAGGTACCTGCTTGTGGTGGAACTCCCGCCGCCTGGGCTCCAGAAGGAAAGTACTCTTCCCCCCAGTGAAATCCTTGATGATTTCATCCAACTGTGGCCCAAAGAGACGGCCACCCTGAAAGGGAAGATCCGCAAGACCTTTTTTAGACGCGTGGTCACCCGACCACTAACGTAACCAGAGAGATCGTCTGATAATGACTGCAAAAACAGACATCTTGGACAACATGGGAAGCAGGTCCAGAGCTGCATCACACAGGTACCGAATACCCTGAAACAAATCGTCTGCCCTTTGTGACGCTTCCAGCGTCCTGTCCCAGTCCAAATCATTCTGCAGCTCTGCCATACATTCAGACAGATATTGCGCCGCCATGGCAGACGCCAGGGCGGCCGCATGGCTGATCCTGCCAACAGGAAAAGTGCCTTGGACACTGCCTCCGTCTGCCTATCGGCTGGGTCCTTAAACAAGGGGGACCCTTCCAACGGAATGGTCGTTGCCTTGTTCAGACGAGCCACCGGAGGGTCCACTGTGGGGGACGCCCACTTCTTTACGAAACTATCCTCAAAGGGGTAGCGTATAGCGAAACGTTTAGGTAGGGCGAAGGAATTCTGCGGACGCTGCCATTCCTGATAGACCAGGTGGTCAAAAAATGTATCATAAGGATAAACCTTAGGCGACCAAGGCGGCCTAGCAGACCCGCAAACATATGCGGACCCTTGCGACTCCCCTGCCTGGTCCAGTCACAAAGACGCACGGATATTAGAAATCAGTGCGGTCACCAGCGCTTTTTCGTGCGCAACTGAGGCCCCCTGGTCCTCTTCGTTGTCCGAGGGTACCAGCTCACCCTCTGAGAGTTCCACAGTCCCTGTGACCCCCAAAGCCAATTTTAGTTCGGATTCGTCCCCTGAGGAACACGGGGGAGGCGGCATTTTTTAGGGGCCCCCAGAGCGCTGCTCTGCCCCACCCGGGGAAGAAATTCCCCAAACACTGCCCTCAACTGTTCCAGGGACACCAGTGCCCCCAGCGCAGGCTGCGCTGCCGCTGACTCCTCCTCAGAAGGGCCTGCAGGATCATCTGCCATCGCACCACCCATAATGACAGTCAAATTTAGCAAAACATGAACTGACACCCCCACAATGCAGCCCCACAGAATGCCAGGGAGACCCCAGGAGGACTGCACCCACCGCTACCACACCCCAGGGAAGGCCCAGCTATACTTGCTGTTTTGTGCCCACAGAGCTGCTCCCAGCAGGAGTGCATAAAATGGACCGCCAGAAAGAAGCGCCATCTGAAGTCAGCCACGCTGTCCCACATGAAAAGGATTGTAAACCGGCAGCAGCACGTTTTACACTGCTCCAGGGAAATCCAATATGGCCGCCGAGATCATCCACAAGAGGCCAAAGCCTGTGTGCAGGCCATGACTACAGTAAAATGGCCGCCACTGGCACTAGAGGGAAACCCTCAGCAAAATGGCCGCGGCTACGGCAAAATGGTGGCGATCCGCCCTAAAATGTCGGCGGATCGCCGCATGGCGGTATAAAACGCACAGATGCGGTTTTTAAAAACAGGGTACGTAGCGGGGGTGAGGGAGGGGGGGCAAGGACACCCAGGAGGAAACTAGCCCAGTGACCACCCTCCACCGGTCAGCCAGAGAATCGCTAAAGTACGCCCAGCACTCCCCTCCGCACCCCTAGGGGAGGGGAAGAGGGGGGGGTCACTCACCACTCCGACAGGCGTAGCGAGTAGCCACCTGGTCGCAGACCTTCCTCCCCATCCGGATAGGGATGCTGCAGGCCAAAGCCCCTGGATAGGCACCGAGTCCAAGCACCAGGCGTAAGTGGGGGTCAACCACTGGCCGCCCGCACGGAACGGGCACGATGCGACGGGTCCCGCCGCAGCATAGGACTAGCTCGCATCGGCCGGCCGTGCTGGGGAAAATGCAGGATTCTAAGTTATCCTCTATGCCCCAGCCGGCTTCTTGATAGTAGTCTTCGTCAGATAGCTTGAAAAAAAGAAAAAAGCGGTAGCAAAAAATAGGCTTGTCCCGATACCACTTTTTTAAGACCGAGTACAAGTACCGATACTTTTTTTCTGATTTTCTGAAAGGTGTATATACCTTAGGCAGCGCTTATCCTCTGGTGTAAGGTGCAATAGCCTGTGTGCGAGCTGCTGTTGTGGCCCAAATATTATGGGGAATGGCGTAGGTTTATGTGAACAATTTATGCTTTGTGTTCAAACAGCGCTTGCAATTCGTGATCTATAATGGTTCCCCTATTTCATACTCCTAGTGATATTTTTTTTCCAAGTACTCGCCAATACCGATTACCGATACTTTTTTTAATGTCATATGACAGTGGCACGAATATTTTATTTTATTTTTTTACAATTTTATTTTTTTATTATTTTTTACAATTTATTTACCTATTGATTTATTTTACAATGCTTTCTTTTTTTTTTGGGGGGGGGGAGGGAGTGGACGATGTCAGTGTGGTTTTTTATTTTATTTTTTAATATTTTTACAATTTAACCTTTTTATTACAATTCTTTTATTTATTTTTTTATCAGCCCTGTTAGGAGGGGGGGCTTTGGTGAGATATAAGGGGGTCTTAAAAGACCCCTGACATCTCTCTTTTGAGACAGGGAGAAGGGGGCTGAGGATGGAGATTCCCCAGTCCCTTTCTCAGAAGCCTCAGCTGCATTGAAGATGAATGGAGAGGAGACAGCGGCTCCTCCCCATTCATAAAAACGGAAGCATAGTAAGAACAGTTTACGATGCTCAGTGAAATTTATGAATGGACAGTCAGTGATCACTGACTGTCCATTCAGAAAAGGAAAGAGCCGATAAATTACAGATTTACCGACTATTTCCTCCGCTCTCCATCCTGACAGATCGAGGACAAGGGGGACTGGACAAGGATACAGGGCCAGTCAAGGGGGGTGATTGGTGCAGCGCTGGGGGGGGATTTACAATCACTGATCTCCCGACTCCCTGTACACATTTCATTGTAGCAGCTATAAGCCGCGGGAGGAGAAGCGGCTGTCAGTTGTCACTGATCATCCCCTGGTTGCCCAAGTATCGGATGAGGCATCGGAGCATTTTGCCCGAGTACAAGTACTCGGGCAAATGTTCAGTATCGGCACCGATACGAATATCGGTATCGGGACAACCCTAGCAAAAAATATAAACTGCAGGTCCCATAAGGGAGCCAGGTCAACTCCTTGCACCAGCCATATTAAAACGGATATGCCAAGCAGAGCAGGGGGGTTATATGGGAGAGAGAGGACGGCCCCCTGGGAGGGGCCAGCTTGCTTTCTTTTCTTTTTGCCTAGTTAACTCCTAGTAGGATGTGCATATAACCCACATGTCAAAGAGGGCTGCGTCTGTCAGTGAACGTAAGAGAAAATATGCTGTTTATACACAGGGGAGCTACGGACCACAATGGGACCAGGTGCCATTTGTTGTGCGGGAAATTAAAATTTGGGGTAATACTCACTTTTAAAGTGGTTGTAAAGGCAACATTTCTGTTAAAAAAAGTGGTTGTAAAGGCTGAAGGATTATTTGCCTTCATGCCTTCCATGCATGAAGGTAAAAAACTTTTTGTGTGCAGCTGCCCCAACCCCCCCCCCCTTATACCCAAGCCCCATCTCGATCAAAGACTGTGCACGGGAGCAGCGTCTCTCCGGGGTCTCTCTCACCTCATTGGCTGAGACACAGCTGCAGCAGCTATTGGTGGAGCTGAGCCGCGCTCGGTGTATCTACAAGACACAAAGCAGGGCTGGGAAGCAAGCATGCATGAGTGCCCCCATAGCAAGCGGCTTGTTATAGGGGCACTCAGCAGGGGGGAGGTGCCAGGAGCGCTGGCCAGGGACCCAAGAATAAGAGGATCGGAGCTGGTCTGTGCAAAACCATTGCACAGAGCAGGTAAGTATAATTTGCTTGTCATTAAAAAAAAAATCTGAGCTTCTAATGTTACTTTTAGAGAGGCCTACCTTTGTTTAAAAGGTACGTTTTAGAATTCTTCTGTCTAAAAATACACCAAAACATAAAACACTGCTCCAGAAAAAAAAAAAAAAAAAAAGAGCTTAACACCACATTTACCCCCTCCTGACCAGAGCACTTTTTCGATTCGGCACCTCGTCGTTTTAACTGAAAACTGCGCAGTCGCGCAAAGTTGTATCCAAACAAAATTGCCGTCCGTTTTTTTCCCACAAATAAAGCTTTCCTTTTGGTGGTATTTGATCACTTCTGTGGTTTTTATTTTTTGTGTTATAAACAAAAAAAGACCGACAATTTTGAAAAAAAAAAAAAAGGGATTGTATTAAAACTTACCGTAAAATCCTTTTATCCGAGTTCACTGACAGATGCAGCTCATCATGACGTGTGGGGTTTATGCTTGTCCCACTGGGAGTTAACTAGGCAGGGAAAAGAAACAGCTGGCCCCTCCCATGGGGGCCGTCCTCTCTTCCCACATAAACCCCCTCATAGCATAGCTCTTCAGTTCGTACACAAGCCGTACCAGAACAGAGCACCGAGGGGTGGGTGCTGCGTCTGTCAGTGAACTCGGAGAAAAGGATTTTACGGTAAGTTTTAATAAAATCCTTTTCTCCTATCGTTCACTGACAGACGCAGCTCATCATGACGTGTGGGGACGTCCCCAAGATGTGTCAAAAAGAGGGGTGGGTAAACGCTAACAGTACCCAACTGAACCTCTAAGGAGGCACCAGACACGCCTACACTGCCGCCTGCAAAACTTTGCGGGCAAAAGCAGCATCCAAAGATGCAAACACATCAACTTTATAAAACTTAGTGAAAGTGTGAACCGAGGCCCAAGTGGCCGCCTTGCACACCTGTAACACCGAGGCCTGGTGTCTGAAATATATAATATATAAAATAAAGTTGCGCCTGGTGTCTGAAAGCCCAGGAAGTGCTAACAGCCCGGGTAGAATGAGCCGTGACCAGAAAAGGGGGAACCTTGCCCTGAACAGAATACGCATGGGTCACGGTTTTTCTAATCCAATGAGAAATCATAGCCGACGAGGCCGCCAATCCTTTGCGCGGGCCCTCTGGCAGTACAAACAAGGCATCAGCTTTTCGAAAAGAAGCTGTAGCAGCCAAGTACACCCGTAAGGTCATCACCACGTCCAAAGCATGCAACTCAAACTCCTTTGGGTGTGATGGGCGAGGGCACAATGAAGGCAGGACAATATCTTCATTAATGTGAAAAAAAGAAACCACCTTCGGAAGGAAGGAAGGAAGGAGAGGGTCGCAAGACCGCCTTATCCTTATGCATGACTAAGTAGGGAGACTTGCAAGATAGTGCTGCTAATTCCGACACCCGTCTGGCGGAAGTGATGGCAACTGAAAAGGCCACCTTCTGCGACAGCAGTTGTAAGGAAATCTCCCTGATATTCTCATAAGGTGCTTTCTGAAGAACAGAAAGCACCAAATTCAGATCCCACGGAGCCATCGGAGTCCTCACCCGAGGCGCCACGTGTCGCACACCTTGTACAAAGGTACGAATCAACGAGTGCGAAGCTAAAGGTCTCTGAAAGAGAATCGCCAGAGCCGATATCTGGCCCTTGAGAGTACTCAAATCCAGTTTTTTGTTCAGGCCCTGTTGCAAAAAAGACAGGACCCTAGACACGACATAAGAGCGAGGGTTATGACCCTCCGCCTTGCACCAAGCTATGTAAGCCTTCCAGGTGCGGTGATAAATCTTGCGAGAAGTACACTTGCAAGCTTTTAACAAAGTAGGGATTACGGAGTCGACGACTCCCCTGTCCCTTAGCACCTGGGACTCAATAGCCAAGCCATCAAAGCCAGCGAGGGTAAAGCAGGGTGCAAGATGGGTCCCTGAGACAGAAGATCGTCTCACAGCGGGAGCCGCCAAGGGGCGTCTGCCACCATTTGCACCACGTCGGCGTACCAAGTGCGCCGAGGCCAATCTGGAGCCACCAGGATAATTGGTATCCCCTCCGCCACTATCCTGCGTATCAATCGCGGAAGCAGTCTATCGGAGGGAAGGCGTACAGAAGACGATAATGGCCCCAGGGGGCCACCCGGAATTTCGACGCCCTGACATACCGGTTCAGGACCTTCAGGTCCAGTACGGGCCGAACTCCCCCCCCCCCCCTTTTTTGGGAACCACGAAAAGATTTGAGTAGAACCCTCGAAACCGCTCTTCTGGGGGCACTGGCACGATCACCCCCTGGTCTGAGAGCGCTTGTACAGCCCCAAAGAGGGCCTCCTGGCGTTCCTGCAGGAGCCCTAAATTTGATGGGAAGAACCTGTCTGGGGGCAGAGAGATGAACTCTATCCTGTACTCGGTGGACACCACTTCCCGGACCCAGCGGTCGGAAATGTGAACCAGCCACCGGTCTGCGAACCCCAGAAGACGTCCCCCCACCTGAAACCCAGGTGGGGGCAACTCATCATGCTGAGGATGACTTGTCCTCCGCCTTTTCGGTTTTGCGCTGCCACTGCCGTCTTCCGGCCCCTGCAGCGACCTTACCGGAGCGGGTCCCTTTACCTGTTGCACCCGGGGCGCGGAAAAACTTCTGACCTGAAGGAGGGGGCCCCTGTCTACGGCGAGACTCACGCCTGCGAGGCTCTGGAAGGAAGGTACTCTTACCTCCCGTGAAGTCCATAGTAATCTCATCCAAACGTGGACCAAATAGACGTCCACCTTGAAAAGGGAGGGCAGCAAGGCCTTTTTTGGAAGCGTGGTCACCGGACCAAGAACGCAACCAAAGTATCCGTCTGAGTATGACGGCAAATATCCTCATTCTGGACAACATCAGCAGTAAATCAACGGCCGCATCACAAAGGTACTTGAACCCTTGGAGTAAAAACTCAGCCTTCTGCGGCGCATCCATCAGGCGACCGTCTTCCAGGTCCTTCAGGAGCTCTTCCATACACTCGGATAAATGTTGTGCCGCCATGGCGGACGCCAAGGCTGGTCGCACAGCGGAACCTGCCACCAGGAACAGCGACTTTAAAAGCGCCTCTGTTTTTCTATCAGCGGGATCCTTAAAAGAAGGAGTCCCTTCCAGAGGAATGGTCGTCGCCTTACTAAGGCGTGTTATCGATGGGTCCACCACAGGCGATTCCCATTTTTTTAACCACTTCCTTACTGGGCACTTAAACCCCCCTCCTGCCCAGACCAATTTTTAGGTTTCAGCGCTGTCGCATTTTGAATGACAATTGTGCGGTCGTGCGGCGTTGTACCCAAATAAAATGGATGTCCTTTTTTCCCCACAAATAGAGCTTTCTTTTGGTGGTATTTGATCACCTCTGCGGTTTTTATTTTTTGCGCTATAAACAAAATCAAGAGCGACAATTTTGAAAAAAGAACAATATTTTTTACTTTTTGCTCTAATAAATATCCAAAAATAAAAAAAAAAAATTATTCATTGGGTTTGGCCGATTTATATTCTTCTACATATTTTTGGTAAAAAAAAAATCGCAATCGGCGTTTATTGATTGGTTTGCGCAAAAGTTATCGCGTCTACAAACTATGGGAATTGATTTATGGCGTTTTTCTTATTATTATTTTTTTTACTAGTAATGGCGGCGATCTGCGATTTTTATCGGGACTTTGATATTGGGGCGGACATGTCGGTCATTTTTGACACTTTTTTGGGACCAATGACATTTATTCAGCGATCAGAAATTTAAATGTCCACTGATTACTGTATAAATGTCATTGGCAGTGAAGGGGTTAACCTGCAGGGGGCAGTGAAGGGGTTAACAATGTTCCCTGGGTGTGTTCTAACTGTGGGATACACTGAACCCACCACCCCGCTCTGACCCTACAATTGCTTAACCCAGGTATTAAACATCGATGCTTAAATCAAGAGCTATAGGGGAGCGCCACTTAACTGAAGGGAGCGGGGAGAGGGACCCACCCTCCCACTCCCCCCTCCCTTCAGTGGTCTAGGCAGATCTCGAATCATAACTGGCTCCCCTTCAGTGGATTGAATCCACTATTTGTTCCTCTCTTGGTTGTTCATATGTTCATATTTTAATGCATTAATGTTTTGATGTTAATGTTATGTTGTTATGCTACCTTCTTTATTTCAAAAAGGGTTTCGCTTTCTCCACTGGACGGTCACCTGCAAGATGAAAAGTTCACGCACAACAGACCCAGAAACCGGTCCGCGTACAACCCAGTCATTCACCCGTCTCGAGCCCTCAATGCAGGTTTCCCAGTGGAGAAGGTCAGATAACCTATTTAGTTACTATCCCTTGTGGATTTTTCTTACAATATAAGTCTTCACTGTTCAGGTCACACCATCTTCACAGGTTTATTTAAAAGACAGTTGTAAAGTCTCTGTAAACACCCATTCAGGGCACACCTTGTAATCTTAAACAGATTATTCACACCCACACAGCCCTACGGTGCTCAACCAACACACTCCATACAAGCAACATAGAATCCCTCCCTCATACTCACCATCTACCCCCTCAACATCAAACACTCACACAAATCTAAATTATGAATACCTCTCACATACAGTGAGATTTCCCATTATAGGTGCGCATTGAAATAAAGTCACAGAAGCCTGCTCCAACACCCCCCCCCATGATCATAAAACGGGCTCAACTAAAACGCTAAATTAGATGTTTAAACATGTGACTTACCCAAGTCCTAACCCCCATTCCCACATCCCCATGGTCCAAGCAACTACTTACCCAGATACCTGCGACGGCTGCGGGAGTGGTGTAGTAACTACACCTGACACTTCCCTACTAACTAACACTCCACACGGAAAACTCTCGGCCATCGAATCCGAGCCTTCCACATCCCTACAACAGCACAGGTCGCACACCTGTACTGACCCCTAGGCGACACCTACATACCAGGCGAAACAGCAGGTTCTGTTTCACCGTTGCCGTACATACTTAAATACCCTACTACCTGTACCTCGA
Source organism: Glandirana rugosa (assembly GCA_018402905.1). NCBI lineage: Eukaryota > Metazoa > Chordata > Amphibia > Anura > Ranidae > Glandirana > Glandirana rugosa. The sequence goes on along the minus strand of BLSH010257402.1, from coordinate 541,804 downwards.
GACTTATTGCTTCAAAACGTGACAACCCCCCCATCGCACCTACCCATCTATCTCCCCACTCACCCACCATCCCAGGGCTGTGCTCCACCTTTAACATGAATGCATCACCTAGATCCAGAAAACACAACATGACAAAATCCAATCCTCACACCTCCACCGCATCCCTCAAACTCATATCCCTCAACGTCAAAGGACTCAACTCACCCGAAAAAAGATCCCAACTCATGCTCTATCTCAAAAAAACCAAAGCGGACGTAGTCCTACTACAGGAAACGCACTTCAAAACAAACCACATCCCTAAATTAACAAACAAAGACTTCCCAACAGTGTTCCATGCCCCCAATCCTATAGCCAAAACCAAAGGTACATCTATACTAGTTGCTAAAAGCCTCCCATTCGACGTCACAGATTCCCTAATGGACGGAAACGGTAGCTTCTGCTTCATTAAAGGGAAAATCTGGAACCGCCCTATAACTATTGCAAACATATACAGTCCCAACTCAGCCCAAGTTAGTTTTTTCAATAACGTAGCCCTCCAACTTTCCTCCTTCCAATCGGGCATTCTCATCCTGACTTTAATGTTGCCCTGAACCCAATAGAGGACACATCATCCGGCTCCTCCACACTCACCTTCACAGCTCTCAAACGCATCAAATCTCATTTGAATACACTTTCCCTACACGACACATGGAGGATCCTCCATCCCCGTACGAAAGACTACACGTTTTACTCCACCCCCCACAATAGGTACTCTAGGATTGATTACATCTTCCTCTCACAAGCAGACCTCTCCTACCTCAAAGAAGCCACCATTGAACCTCAATTTCTTTCTGACCATAACCCGACCACGGCGACTATATCATTCCCCGAACAAATTACCGCAGACAACATTTGGAGACTGGACCCTTCCCTTTTAACAGATCAAGCCACTTTAACAGAAATCACAGATCACCTACGAAACTTCTTCACAACTAACGACACCCCGGACGTAACTCCCATAACCCAATGGGAAGCCCATAAGTGCGTGATTAGAGGCATCCTAATCCAAAAAGCACCAATGAAACGCAAACAACAAAAGCTCAAAATAGATAAAATACTATCCCAAATACGTGACCTAGAAAAAGCACATAAACTCTCACAATTAAAACAGACACTAGAAAGGCTCGAAGAGATCAGAGAAGATCTACGGACTGAATTGCTCAAACACATAGACGCTTTACGCTCATCAACAGACTCTTCTACGAGCACGGCAACAAAAGTGGTAAACTACTTGCCCACGCCCTCCAAACCAAAAAAGCTAGCACACTAATAAGAGCCATACGAGACCACCAAAACACCTTACTGCACAAAAATGAAGACATCGCGAAACAATTCGCTCTCTACTACCAGGAACTATACAACCTCCCCCCAGTTCCTAAACCGAATAAAAACCCTAAGTCCAGAACTGAAATAATTACAGACTTCCTGACAGAGTACGGCCCTAAACCAATCTCCCCAGAACAGAGACAGACATTAGAAAATCCGATATCGAAATCAGAATTCACACTAGCTATTAAACAAATGAAAACGGGCAAGAGCCCAGGCCCAGACGGCTTCTGTCTATCATACTACAAAACTTTTCATGACTCCCTATGCCCTTCTTTCCTCAAAGCCTTTAATCTTCTAGCCACACCCCAAACATCGCCACAAAATCTATTAGACGCCCACATCTGCCTAATTCCCAAACCAGGCAAAGACACCGAAAGACCCCCCAGTTACAGACCCATTTCGCTGTTAAACACAGATATCAAAATATACGCTAAAATCATCTCCAACCGCCTCCTCCCACTCCTTGATTCCACCATCTCTACAGACCAAGTTGGTTTTATACCTGGTAGAGAGGCTAGAGACAACACGCTGAAAGCGATCAATATACACCACTGGCTAACAAAATCCAAACACCCGGGGTTCTTTCTTTCCCTTGACGCAGAAAAGGCGTTTGACAGGGTTGCCTGGGATTACCTCAACGCCGTCCTCCACAAATTCGGACTAGGAAATAATCTCATATGCTCCATTATGTCCTTATACTCGCACCCTACAGCACGAGTCAGAGCAAACGGTACCCTGTCAGACGCCTTTACCATTCACAATGGGACACGACAAGGATGTCCCCTATCCCCCACACTTTTTGTCCTCACCCTAGAACCCTTCTTAAACATGGTTAGAATGAACAAAAACATCCATGGAATAGTCATCCAAAAGAAACAGTTTAAAATAGCTGCCTATGCAGATGACATCCTTCTCTTTCTTTCTCAACCACTCATCACAATTCCCAACCTCCTAGCAGACCTTGACCTCTTTCACTTCATCTCTCATTTGAAAATTAACTATACCAAATCCCAAGCCTTGAACATTACATTACCCAAAGATCAATTGGCCCATTGCAAACGGACATTCCCATTTGAATGGACCACAGAAGCCATAACCTATCTGGGCATCCAAGTCCCCACAAAACTAACGAACCTATACGCCCTTAACTTCCTTCCCACCCTTAAAACTATTGCCGAAGATCTAAAAAAATGGAACAAAACTAAATTCTCCTGGTTCGGGAGGATAGCGATTCTAAAGATGAACGTCCTACCCCGCCTCCTCTACCTCCTGCAGACAATCCCCATCTCCTTACCCAAATCCTTTTTTGACTACAGCAGAAAACTGTTTAAAGACTTTGTCTGGAACCATAAAACCCCCAGGATTAAATTTTCTCAACTCACAAAACCCAAACTTAAAGGAGGCACTGGCCTGCCCGATATATACCGATATTACATGTCCTGTCACCTACAAAGAGTACTGGACTGGCACCTGCACCACCAAACTAAGCACTGGGTAACACCGGAGCACTCCTTTTCATCGATCCCTACAGCCCAAACCCCCTGGTTGAAGAAAAATCACAGACCACCAGAACTCACGCTACATCCCACAATTGGCCCATCCCTGTCCGTCTTTGATACAGCCAACCAAAAATACCAGATCTCGGCATGTCCTGGTCCCCTAACTGCAATACTTCATAATCCGAGTTTCCCCCCGGGCACATACCCCCACCCATTGGCAAAGAATCAACCACCAACGGGACTAAGGCTACACCATATTACAGAGAACGGGACGCTCTATGACCGATCTCTCATAAACAGAGGCCGCGAAACCAACCAACTTGATCCCTTCGGGTACATTCAGATCCAACACTTTGTCAAAAGCCTCAAAACTCACAAAACCCCATCACCTGACTCCCCCCTGACTCCCTATGCGTGGAAGAAAAACCAATAAGACATGTGATCTCCCTTTTACACAATATGCTCTGGGAATCTACACCCCCTAACAATAGTAAAAACTGCGAATCATGGGCCCAGTCCCTTCAAACCAACCTTTCAGAATCTGATTGGACCACCATATTCCAACACACACACAAAGGCTCCTTGAATGTCTCTATTCAAGAAAACAATTACAAACTAGTCTCACGCTGGTATCGCACCCCATCAATCTTAGCCAAATATAACAAGAACATTCCAGACAAATGCTGGAGATGCTCCCAGGCACCAGGAACACTCCAACACATTTGGTGGGACTGTCCCAACATCTCCACATTCTGGAAACAGGTTCATGACAAGATACGCTCCATCTCCACTAGAATATACACCTGAACAGTACCTCTTACACCACCAGTCACACTCAGACATGACTTATCACAAATCGCTGGCTATGGCTATGGTCAACGCCGCAAAACTATGTATACCCAGACTTGGGCACTACCAAATCCCCATCCATGACAGATTGGTTCAGACAAATAGACAAGATCGCAGAGATGGAAGAACTCATTGCCATCTCCCATAACAGCCCTAGAACATTCACGAACATATAAGATCACCTCTACCTCGCATAGAACAGTACTTGGACAAAGGTCTTACACCTCTACAACCCTGTCAGGGTGGTTTACACAACCTCACAAGGACCACGGACCCTCGTAGAGGTCGTAAACAGACCTTACAAGAACAATATAAACCGATTCTAACTACCCCACGCTATGGTCGCACTCTGATCAAACATTAACAAAAGAACTTACCTCTGTAAGTTCCTCGGAAACACACACACAACCTTATACCACCAGGTTAGTCTAAGACTTTCCAACCAGACTTCCCTGACCCGGGTACTAAGCGTCAAAAATGATAACAATCCCCCACATGTAAGGGTCT
>BLSH010257402.1:518692-537571 GCA_018402905.1 Glandirana rugosa | reverse complement strand
CGCACCCCATCAATCTTAGCCAAATATAACAAGAACATTCCAGACAAATGCTGGAGATGCTCCCAGGCACCAGGAACACTCCAACACATTTGGTGGGACTGTCCCAACATCTCCACATTCTGGAAACAGGTTCATGACAAGATACGCTCCATCTCCACATTTCCACTAGAATATACACCTGAACAGTACCTCTTACACCACCAATCACACTCAGACATGACTTATCACAAATCGCTGGCTATGGCTATGGTCAACGCCGCAAAACTATGTATACCCAGACTTTGGGGCACTACCAAATCCCCATCCATGACAGATTGGTTCAGACAAATAGACAAGATCGCAGAGATGGAAGAACTCATTGCCATCTCCCATAACAGCCCTAGAACATTCACGAAACGCTGGGCTTGCTGGACACACTTCCAAACAACCGACCTCTACAAACAAACTCTGAAAACTTCTACCCCCATAAACCACCTGTAAACATGATCCCTTCACTATCACTCCTGACTGACACACATTGCTCATGGAATAACCTAGATACCATGGAACACCCCCGACACTTTACTCCGCCTTCTAGAGTGTACCTTGCGACAGAACACCCTACAGAACCATAGAACACTATCAAAACACGGATACAATAATGGTTCAATCTCGCCATACAACAGCCTAATATATAACATTCCCTCCACATCCCCCCCCCATCCCCCTCCCTCTTCTTTCTCACCCCCCCCCAACCATACCCAATTACTCGAAAACTAAAGTTATCACATTACTGCTCCACACCCCCCTCCTGCGCTGGACGCAGAGGACCTAAACCCTAAAGCCCTTTATCTACATATCAGACTAATCCTGACACCACTAAGTCTCGATGTCTTGTTCCCTTTTCATTGAAAGTATATCGTAATATTGGGTATTGTTGACAAGGATCTGTATTCTGATTATACTGTTGTCACACAAGAATGTATTTCTTGTCACTATATTCCTTGCTCTGTAAACATGTATTATTCTCAATAAAGCTTTATATTGGAAAAAAAATAAATAAATAACTGTGGGGGGGATGGGCTGGTCGGGACATGACAGATCTAACTGATCCCAGTGACAGGGATCAGTAGATCTGTTTGTCCCCTGTCACAGAACGGGGAACCGCCGTGTTTACATCGGTGGTTCCCCGTTCTACAGCTCTGTAAGGCGATCGCAGGTCAGGAGCGGACATCGAGTCCGCCCGACCCGCGGGCACGCCCACGAAGCGCAGGGGGCGTGTAAAGGGGCGGACGTCCATGGACGTCCACCCGGATTTTCAGATCCGCGCTGTAGACGTCTTTCGTCTATAGCGCGGATCTCTAGTGGTTAAAAAGCTTTCCTCAAAGGGATAGCGAGCAGCAAACGGTTTTGACTGCGAAGAAGAGCGCTATGGACGCTGCCATTCACGATAAAGAAAATGATCAAAAAAATAATTGTAGGGATAAGCCTTGGGGGCCCTAGGGGGCCTAGAGGACCCACACACATACGCAGCAGACCGCGATTCGCCATCCTGATCCAGCTGCAGCTTAGTGCGAATGCCATCAATAATGGTAGCAACAAACGCTTTTACGCGCGCAGCCGCCGCCCCCTGATCCCCCTCGCCGTCCGATGGGCCCAGTTCCCCATCGGATAAGTCCGCTAGGGTCCCTGAGACCCCTGAGGCCACTTCCGGCTCAGAATCCTCCCCTGATGAATAATGAGGAGGAGGGGGACGCTTCTTGGGGACCTGTTGGGCAACCTCCGCCCAGGGGAGAAATTCACTAAAGACCGCCCGCAGCTGGTCCAAAAATGCCCCTTGCGCAGATTGCGCTTCCTCAGCAAGTTCAGCAGTGTAATCTGTCATTGCTTTCCCCCAGAAAAAAATCTCAGTGACACACAGGGAGACTAAGGAGAATGAGGCACCCTCACACTGCCGCACACCAACACCCCACAGTGCACCAGGGAACCCAGGGGGACTGCACCCACCACCACCAGCACCCACAGGGAGCCCAGCTATACTTGCTGTTCCGCTGCCTGTTTCTGGATGGATCGTCAGAAGAGCTGCGCCGCCAGATCACCACCGTTCCACAGAGAAGGGAAATGCTGCAGACACGTGTATTTGCAGAGGCATGCAGTCAAAATGGCCACCGTTAAACACTAGAGGCCAAAAAACACATTCGGGGAACGTGCAGTACCGCAAACGGGCACTCTGAGCGCTAGAGGGAAAGCATCATAGGCCCAAAATGTCTGCGGCTACAGAAAAATGGCGGCCGATCGCCGCATGGCGGCGAAAAATCGATACAAATGCCCAGACGATCGGTGTGGTGCGGGGGGGTGCGGGGGTGAACGGGAGCTCCACGCGTCCCACCAGCGGCTACCCAGCAAGAAAAACATTTTTTAATTTTTTTTTTTTGTTTTGCGGCCATCGGTCCCCCTTTTCGCCGCTAAAAAGGGGGGAAGGCAGGAACTCTCACTCACCACTCCGACGAGTGCCGTGGGTAGCCACCCAGACGCAGACCTTCCGCCCCCTCTTGGGCGGTATGCTGCAGGCCAGAAAATCGCCCTTCCCAAATCGCATCCGGGAATGGGCGCAGGGGGGGGGGGTCACCCCAGGCCGCCCGCATGGAACGGGCACGATGCGGCGGGTCCCCGTACGTCGGGACTGGCTCGCATCGGTTGGCCAGGTCGGGGAGAGTACAGAGCCCATGGACTCTCTATGCCCCAACCGGCTTCTTGATAGCAGATCGATTGCTTGATAGAAGACAAATAAAGTAGAAGAAAATTAAATAAAAAATGGTCACAAACAGGACCGCAATTCCCCTGAAGGGAAGCCAGGTCAACTCCTTGCAAACTAGGCATTGAAACTGAAGAGCTATGCTATGAGGGGGTTTATGTAGGAAGAGAGGACGGCCCCCATGGGAGGGGCCAGCTGTTTCTTTTCCCTGCCTAGTTAACTCCTAGTGGGACAAGCATAAACCCCACACGTCATGATGAGCTGCGTCTGTCAGTGAACGATAGGAGAAAAATATTTTTAACTTTTTGCTATAATACATATCCAAAAAATATATAAAAACACAAATGTATTCATCAGTTTAGGCCAATACATATTCTTCTACATATTTTTGGTAAAAAATAAATAAATAAATAATAATAAGCAATATGCGTTTATTGTTTGGTTTGCAAAACTATGAAAATTGATTAGGGCGCTATTAATTTTTTTTTTTACTGTTAATGGCGGCGATCTGCGATTTTTAGCGGTGGACAGATCGGACACTTTTACACTTATACAGAGATCAGATCTAAAAATAGACACCGATTACTGTGTAAGTGTCACTGGCGGGGAAGCGGTTAACCTGCAGGGTGCAATCAAGGGGTTAACTGTGTTCCCTCAGCATGTTATAACTGTGTGGGGGATGGGCTGGCAGGGGCATGACAGATCTAACTGATCCCGGTCACAGGGATCTAATGCCGCCAGACAGAACGGGGAACTGTTGTGTTTTTTTTTTAACATAAAGTGGTTGTAAAGGCAAAAGGATTTTTATCTTAATGCATTAGGATAAAAAGCCTTCTTTCTGTGTGCAGCGGCTCCCCCCAGCCCCCACTAATACTTAGTGCCTCGGTCGTCCAGGACTCTCCCTCCTGATTGGCTTAGACAGCAAAGGCGCCAATGGCTCCCACTGCTGCCCATCAAACTCAGTTAGCCAACCAGGAGAGAGAGGGGCGGGGCCAGGCCATGGCTCAGTGTCTGGATACATGGAGCTGTGGCTCGGGTGCCCCCATAGCAAGCTGCTTGCTGTGGGGACACTCAACAGAAGGGAGGGGCCAGGAGCTCCAGCCAGGGACTCAAGAAGAGGAGGATCTGGGCTGCTCTGTGCAAAACCAACTGCACAGAGGAGATATGATATGCTTGTTATTTTAATAGAAAAAAAAAAAAAGAGACTTAATTACCGTATATACTCGTGTATAAGTCGACCCGTGTATAAGCCGACCCCCCTACTTTTGCCCAAAAAATATGGGAAAACGTATTGACTCACGTATAAGCCTAAGTGGCTTATGTTTATTTTTTGTACATTTAAAACTACCATATTTCTGTATGTACCAAAAAGACATTACGGTACTTTTTTAATGACAGGTCCTCTTTAGAAGAGATTTGGGGTCTAAAAGACCCCAAATCCGTCTAGGGACCCTAACATAGGAAGTGGCCATGTAATCGGGAGAGTGTGTGTGTGTGTGTGTGTATGTACAACTGTTTATTTTTTACAGTACAGTATACTTACTTCCCATGTATTGAATAAGGCTGCTGTGTTCTTCACATGTCAAATGCAAAGAAAAAAAACACAGTTTTGTCATTTGAATATCTGACCATATTAACCCTTATTGTTCACACAATAAGGGTTAATATGGTTAGTTAATCGAATTGCCAAACTGTTTTCTTTTCTTTTACATTTACATAAGGACACGGCAGCCTTATTCCATTCATAGGAAGTGCCTGTGTCCTCTGCCCTTACCTTCAGCCCAGTCACGTCGCAAGTGTGACTGAGCTGAAGTTCCGCCCTCCAGCAGGCCGTCAGCGGCATCCCCGGCATCCCTGGAATGCATCTCAGCCGCCGCGGGTGCACTCGGAATGTTTCCCCGCGCTCGTACCGGCTGTTGACTCGCGCATAAGATGAATCTCGGTTTTTTGACACAAAATCCGTGTCAAAAAACTCGTCTTATACGCGAGTATATACGGTACTTTAATGCAGTGTCTGCATTAATGTGAAAAACCTTCTGTGCCACAGGATCCCTAGAAACCACATTCACCCTGCCCCCCCGGAATATACCTACCTGAGCCCGATCTCGATTCAACACTGTGCCAGAGAGCAGTGTCTCTCTCCGCTCTCTCCCTCCTCACAGTATAGATTCATAGCAGCGGGAGAAATCTTGTGGTGGTCAATCAAATCCCGTGACAAGACGGGGAGGGCTGAGCCGCATATGAGTACCTCCATAGGAAGCTTCCTATGGGGGGCACTCACTGAAAAGGAGGAGCCAGGAGCGCCGGCAAGGGACGTCACCAGAGGAAGATTGGGGCTGCTCTGTGCAAAACCACAGAGCAGGCAAGGATAATATGATTATTATTAAAAAAAAATAAACATGAAGATTTACAATCACTTTAAAGTGATTGTAAAGGCTTGTTTTTTTAAAACAAACATATCATACTTACCTCCTCTGTGTAGTTGGTTTAGCACAGAGCAGCCCGGATCCTCCTATTCTCGGGTCCTACTTTGCAGCTCCTGGCCCCTCCCTCCTATTGATTGCCCCACAGCCAGCAGCTTTCTAAGGGGGCACCTGAGCCGATTCAGAGCTCTGTGTATCCATTCAGACACGGAGCTCCAACCCTGCACCCTCTTCCCTCATTGACTCACAGATTGACTGACTGACAGCCACGGGAACCAATGGTGGTGGTGCTGCTGTGTCTCAGCCAATCAGGAGTGTTCTAGACGGCTGAGGGCACTCAGGTAAGTAATTAGGGGGTGCGGGGGGGGGGGGGGGCAGCTAAACACAGAGGGTTTTTTATCTTAATGCATAGAATGCAATAAGATAAAAAAAAAGCCTTCTGCTAAAGCAGAAATATTTTTTTGCTTTTTTTTTTAAACTGACAGTTTTATTGAAGAAATAAAAAAAACTGTCAATTACAAGTCATAGAACCATTCCGGAGATTTTAAACATTTTTTAGCTTAATGCATTATTTGCATTAAGGTAAAAAATGTTCAGATTAAAATATCCACCCCCCCTCCCCTTATACTTACCTGAGCCTGATCTCGATCCAGCGCTGTGAATGGACACAGGAAACGTGGCTTGGGATCGAGTGGCACACCAAGAAGAAGAGTCCAAAGCACTAGCAGGGACCCTAGAAGAGGAGGATAAGGGCCACTCTGTGCAATTCCATTGCACAGAGCAGGCAAGTATAAACCTCTTAGTTAACTCCTTGGTGACTGACAGTAAAACAAATGTTAAAGCCTGAACACAATTTTGCAACTTTTTCAAGTGTTAGTAAGTCTATACACATAATCACAACTACTTTCAGTACCCAGACAAATTATACCTTGTTTTTTTTTTCAGGACAAATTTGCCTTTCTTTTGGTGGTAAATGGTAATGGATTAGAGGTGCACCAAATAGAAATTTTGATGCCAAAACCAAAAATGCAGGATGCACTAGGTCGAAAAACTGAAAATGACAGTTTTTAAAATATGTATAATTTTTATATAAAATAACTGTATAGTATTCAGCTTTTTAATATCATAAATTTAACCATATCAGCCCCGGAAAGAATTTACCCCCTTCCTGGCCAGAGCAGTTTTTACGATTTGGCACTGCGTCGCTTTAACTGACAATTGCTCGGTCGTGCGATGTTGTAACCAAACAACATTGACGTCCTTTTTCTCCCACAAATAGAGCTTCTTTTTGGTGGTATTTGATCACCTCTGCGGTTTTTATTTTAAACAGAAAAAGAGCGACAATTTTGAAAGAAAAAAAACAATATTTTACTTTTTGCTATAATGTCTCAAAAAAATATATAAACAAAACCTATGTATTCATTAGTTTAGGCCAAAATGTATTTATTCTTCTACATATTTTTGGTAACTAAAAATTGCAAAAATAGCAATAGCAGAAATTGCAATGAACTCAAGAGAAAAGGATTTTACAGTAAGTCAAAAAATTCTATTTTCTCATTCGTTCATTGACGGACGCAGCCTCTTATACTTGACATGTGGGGATGTCCAAAGCAGTGTCACAACGAGGGGTGGGCAACAACAAATGTACCCAACAGAAGAGGTCTCCAGGAGGTGCCAGACACGCCTCACACCACCGCCTGCAAAGCATCCGCGGACGCTGCAACATTAACTCTGTAAAATTTTGAAAAAGTGTGCACCGAGGCCAAAGTGGCCGCCTTGCACACCTGAGAAACTGACGCCTGATGTCGGAAAGCCCAGGAAGTACTAATCGCCCTGGTAGAGTGAGCCGTGACTGGAAAGGGGGGTCACCACCTGTCGTATACAACGGGAAATAGTGGCCGACGAGGCCGCCATCCCCTTGCGCGGACCATACACCATCCGCACCACGTCGGCGTACCAAGGACGCCGGGGCCAAACTGGCGCTACCAGAATGGTTGGGATCCCTTCCGCCTCTATACTGCGCAGTAGGTGTGGGAGCAGCGGAAGCGGAGGGAAGGCATAGAGCAGTCGGTACAGAGACCACGGAGCCACGAGGGCATCCACCACGTCTGCCAACGGATCCCTTGTTCTGCTCACGAAGGTCCGCACCTTCCGATTAAGCCGGGACGCTAACAGGTCCACGTCCGGCGTGCCCCACTTTTGACAGATCTGGCGGAACACGTCCGGGTGCAGGGACCACTCTCCCTGATCCAGCCTCTGGCAACTGAGGTAGTCCGCCTGCCAATTTTTGACGCCCGGAATGTGAACGGCGGAGATTGCCAGCATGTGAAGCTCTGCTCACCTCAGAATGTGAGCTACTTCTGACGCTGTTGCCGCGCTCCTTGTTCTGCCCTGATGATTCACGTAAGCCACCGCCATGGCGCTGTCTGACTGGACCCGAACAGGACAACCGTGCAACCTCCTCGAGTGGTAAAGCCAGCACATTGATCGGGAGGCGGGACTCCTCCGGGGACCAGTGACCTTGGTTCAACAACAGCCCCAGAACCCACCCCCACCCCCAGCCGGATAGGCTGGCATCCGTCAAGACCACCGTCCATTCCACGGGTAGAAACGACTTCCCCAGCCCCAAGGCCGGGGCCCACAGCCACCAGGTGAGGGAACATCGGGTCCGGTGATCCAACCTGATCACCCGATCCAGGTATAACGGAGACTTGTCCCACTGCAGCAGAATTTCCCACTGCAGGGACCGGGTGTGACTCTGGGCATACGGCACCGCCTCGAAGGTGGAGACCATCAGCCCCAACACCCTCATGTAAAATCTGAGAGAGGACCACTACTGAGACAGCAGGGCCTGCACCGCTACTTGGAGCGTCAACAGCTTGGCGGCAGGAAGAAACACCTTCGCCCACTCCGTGTCCAGGACCAAGCCCAGATATTCCAACCGGCGCGACGGAGTCAGTACCGACTTCGGAAGGTTGATGACCTAGCTGAAGTCCCACAGGGAACCAAGGGTGATGGCCACACTGTCCCTCAAGGCTGAGGCCGACTCCGCCCGCAGGAGGAGGTCGTCGAGATAGGCCACCACTGCTATGCCCCTCTGCCGCAGCAGAGCCAGCACTGGGGCTAAGAGCTTGGTGAGTACCTGCGGGGCTGAGGCCAGACTGAACGGAAGGGCCACAAACTCGTAGTGGAGATCCCCTACTGCAACCGCAGAAAGTGATGGTGGCGCACACATATGGGCACGTGCAGATACGCGTCCTTGATGTCCAAGGAGGCCAAGAAGTCTCCCTGATGGAGCGCCGCCACCACAGAACGGACAGATTCCATTCTGAATTCCCGCACCCTCACAAGGAGGTTGAGAGCCTTTAGGCCCAAGACAGGCCTGACCCCATCTTTTTTCGGAACCATAAAAAAAGATTTGAATAAAAAACGCGGAAACGTTCTACAGAGGGGACCGGAACAATCACCCCCCTGGTGGAGCACGACTTGCATGGCCCCAAACAGGACCTGCCGTCGCCCCAGGGAAGCCTCAGATTGGAGGCGAAGAACCTGTCCGGGGGCTGGGTACAGAACTCTATCTTGTACCCGGACGACACCACCTCGCGCACCCAGAGATCCGAGATGCGAGAGGTCAACCGGTCTGCGAAACGCAAGAGCCATCCCCACACCCGAACAACGAGTGAGGGTGACCCATCATGCGGAGGAGGACTTCTCCTCCACCTTCTCGGCCTCACACTGCCAAGGACGCTTCTGGCCCCCCGCAAGGCCCTTAGCGGGCTGAGAGACCTTGTTCGAGGCACGTGGTGCACGAAAAAACCTTTTGAGTAGGGAAGGAAGGGCCCGCCCTACGCCGGGGATCCATACCCCTTCTAGGCTCCGGGAAGAACATACTCTTCCCCCCAGTGTAATCCTTGATGATCTCATCCAGGGAAGCCCCAAAAAGACGACCACCCTCAAAAGGCAGGTCCGTCAGGCCCTTCTTTGACGCCTGGTCTCCTGTCCAACATCTAAGCCACAGCAGAGGTCTAATGATGACTGCGAACATGGACAGTTTCGACAGCATGGGGGCCATGTGGAGGGCCGCATTACAAAGGTACTTAAGGCCCTGAATCAGCTGGTCCGCCATCTGCACAGGTTCCGGAGGGGCCTGGAGAGTCACCAAAGCCTGGTGCACAATGGCTGCCCATTGCGTAAGCGCCTGTGCCACCAGCGCCGACCTCATGGCCGACCCTGCGACCAGGAACATTGCCTTGGACACCGCCTCAGTCCTCCTATCAGCCAGGTCCTTAAAGGATGGAGAGCCCTCCATCGGAATAGTGGTCACCTTGTTCAGACGGGCCACCGGCGGGTCCACCGCCGGAGACGTCCACTTCTGCAATAGGGTATCCTCAAAGGGATAACGCACAGAAAAACTTTTAGGCATGGCGAATGAACCCTGAGGTCATTGCCACTCCTTGTAAACAAACTGATCAAAGTACGACAAATAAGGGAATACCTTAGGTGTCCGGGCCAGTCTATTCGACCCAAAAGCGTACGGCGCCCCCTGTGCCGCAGCCGAGCCCAGCTTCAGCGTCTCATGGACCACTGAGACCAAGAAGCCCACCAGACCCCGCTCACGAGCCGCGGTGGCCCCAGAGGGCTCATCCTCATCAGAGGGGTCCCCAAGCTCGGCCTCCGACAACTCCAGGGGGGTCCCCGACACAGCGGAGCCCCTCTCCGGCTCCGAGTCCTCACCGGAGGGGGTGGCCATTTCCTCACCACCCCACAGTCACGGATCGGCTTCACCCGGGAGAAGAATTCTTCCAGGATGGCCGTCAATTTGTCCAGCGGAACCACAGGTCCCAGCGCTCCCTGATCCACACCGGAGACTTCTGGCTGGGAAGCACCTGCTTCAGCCACCATCGCATCGCACCGCACCCCGGAAGACACCCACAGGTCAGACCAGACCGTGCGCCCCACACCACCCCTCAAGCTGCTGCACTAGGGCCCCAGAGGCTCCCAGGAGGACTCACCACACCGACCCCAGGTGCTGCTGCTAGCGTTGCCATAGCTGCCTGTAACCACCCTGCTGCTGCTCCGCGTCCCCCACGTGTAGGAAGCTCTAACGGCACAGCCCAGCGCCAAGACATCCAGCCAGCGAATCTGAGGCCAGCACACGGCGGACCACGCCAAGATATCGCGGCCGGCTACAGGAAAATGGCAGCCAGGTACCGACATACCGACCGCCTGCAGCCCACCCAGGGGGAAGTGCTGCCAGGCTAGAGGAGAGCTACAGCCCGGGGGGGGGGGGGGGATAGTAAGGGGTAGGGAGGATTACTCACCCCTCTGGACGGGCGTAGCGGGTAGCAGACCTGCCGCCCCGCCAGTTCGAGGGGAGCTGCCGGCCACGCAACACCCGTGATGCAAGCCCCGGGACCCGGTACTTGGTGTGCTGGCGGGACGTTTAACCCGCCGGCCGCCCCGCACGGAACGAAGCCCGACACGGTCGACTCCGTGTACAGCTAAGGGTCGGCTCGCATCCGTCGGCCACGCTGGGGAGACTCCTTGGATCTAGGATATCCAGCCTGTCACCCAGCCGGCTAATTGATTGCAGTCTTCATCAGAAGTCTTGAGAAAAAAGGAAAAAAACGGGGTACCGCAGATCCCAGCAGGGAGCCAGGTCCTACTCCTTGCACTAGGCAGAAAAAAACTGAGTTGCTGAGCAGGGCAGGAGGGGTTATGCCAAGTGCGGACTGCCCCCTGGAAGGGGCTGTGTCTGCTTTTAGCTGAACTACATTCTGCCTAGTCCACTCCTAGTGAAAGGTGCATAAACCATGCATGTCAAGTATAAGAGGCTGCGCCCGTCAATGAACGAATGAGAAAAGAGTTTTTTGATTGGTTTGCGCAAAAGTTATCACATCTACAAACTATGAGAATTGATTTATGGTGGGTTTTTTTTACTGGTAATGGCGGCGATCTGCGATTTTTATCGTGACTGCAATATTGCAGCTGACAGATCAGACACTTTTGACACTTCTTTGGGACCACTGACATTTATACAGCGATCAGAGCTAAAAATAGCCACTGATTACTGTATACATGTCACTGGCAGGGAAGGTGTTAAGCTGTAGGGGGTGATCAAGGGGTTAAAAATTTCCCCTCAACATGTTCTAACTGTGAGGGGGCTGGGAGGGAAATGACAGATTTAACTGTTCCTGATTACAGGGATCAGTAGATCAGTCATGCCCCCAGACAGAACTGGAAACCGCTGTGTTTACATTTGAGTTTCACCATTCTGCCTCTGTATTAGGCTCCATGCACAATGGACGCTCTCTGGGCGTCGGGCAGGAGACGCTGCTTAGAAAACGTTCTCTTGCGTTTTCTAAGCAGCATTTATCGGCGTCTGCGTTTGAGCGTTTTTTTTTTTAACTTCATTAGCTTCCATTGACTATAAAAAATGCCGGACGCCGGTAAACGGACGTTTATCGGCATGCATCGTTTTTTGTGGTCAGAAGAACAACTTTTGAACGCCAATTCAGGGCATTCAGATAACAGCCCAAAAACACCACTGCTGTTAAACGATAAATGTCCATGTGTGCATGGACACATAGGATAACAAAGGGGCGTTTTTGGGCTGTTTAAAAAAGCCCAAATGACCAAAAACGGTAGTTTATCAGCTACAGTGTGCATGGAGCCTTAGGCGATCGCGGGTCGGTGGCTGACACCGAGTCCCCCCCAACCCGCGGCCACGCTCGCATAGCGTGTGGCGGGCGAGAGCGCGCCGGTGTATGCCCGCCTGCAACTATGCGCAGCAGAGCCACTTTGCCGCCGTTTATCTACGCAAGGCGGTCGTCAAGTGGTTAAATAAATATGAATTTATTGTCGGGTAATACTGGCACCTTTAGCACAAGAATAGTTCAAGAAATATGCATGCCTTCAAATTCTATGTATATCTTCACACTGGTCCCTCTGTATATTTCCTGCTATTACCATAATTTACCACCAAACAGTAACCCAAAACTATCTCAGCGATACCACATACGTATGTTATTTGTGTACCAGTAGTGCAGCGCAGGAACAATAGTGCACATTTTGCATTTTTTATCCCACCTAAAAAACACTGACAAGAATTTAAAAAATGCTTTTTTAAAGAAAAAAATCCTAGGAAAAATATACACCCTGACCATGACCCCAACACTAACCCTGGTACTGACCTAGATCTAGCTATATATTATGTTTTTTTACTCTTTGATTTTTTTACAGCTTCCTCGCCTGGAGGAAGATACGACAGGGTTGTTTTACTAAAGGCAAATAGACTGTGCACTCTGCAAGAGCAGTTGCTACAGAGCTTAGTAAATGAGCAAAAGCTCTGCCGACCTTTATCATCCAATCATGTGCAAGCAAAAATGCTATTTTTTTTTTTTTTATTCCTTGCACGTGATTGGGTACTCTCTGCAAAGTAAAGTCTTACTTCATTTACTAAGCTCTGGAGCACCTGCACTTGCAGAGGACAACTGCAAGTACACATATTTGCCTTTAGTAAATCAATCCCAATATATCTTCCTCCTTATTCAAGTAAGGAAGTAAAAAGGGGCGGGCTGCACAGTGACTGACCACTGCAACAGCCAATCAGGGGCTATTACAGCGATCTAGGGATCCGGAAATGGGAGTCCCAGGTCCCGATCGTTAGCGAGAGTCGGGTCTTTGTGCTGGGAGCCCTCTGCGCGGTGCGCTCTCAGCACACAGGTACAAATATATGAGGCCCCGCAGGAAAAAAAAAAAACCCAGTTCAGAGATATCAATACAAAGGTTCTATCAAACATAAAGAGTACCTGTCACGGGATAGGAATCTCTTCCAGGTCCAGCTGCCACACTCCCAAACATCTGAGGCGCAGAAATGGGGCTCCTCAGAGAAAGATGCATTCCAACTCTATTGTCCATCGTCCACAGAAATCACACTGAGGAACCTTCGATTAATTCTGACAATTAGCAAAAAAAATAAAATAAAGAACTATTTGGCATAAGTAGTGAATGTGACATTTACCCAAAAATAAATAAACCCCTTTCACTGTTGGGATGTTTTTTATTTTATTTTTTGAAAGGGAGCCTGGAGAATAAAATGTTGATAGTTTTTGTCACGATATTTGCCCAAATGTTATCAGACCCAATTTTAGTACATAAACACTATACATTACCCAAGTTTTTATAACATATAATAGATCCTTCCTCTTAGATTGTAAGCTCTAAGGAGCAGGGCCCTCTGATTCCTTCTGTATTGAAACTGTACTGTCTGCCCTAATGTTGTAAAGCGCTGTGCAAACTGTCGGCACTGTATACCGAAAATTGAGCTTGGCGATGCTTTAAAAGTTTCACAGCCCAATGGTGTAGAGTTAAAGCGGTATTAAACCCAAAAGCAAAGATTACAGCTTGCCAATTCTTAGATGTGTGAAAAAAAAAAAAAACTCTCATCCACACATTCATGTACATGTTCAGAATACACTGATCAGTGGTGCAGGCTACAGCCTACAGCCTGCGGCGCCGATCGAGCGGGGAAAACCAGACAAAGTGGTTGTACAGAAGTTGATTGGTACATGGATGGAAATTCGACTAGTCCCTGCTGAACCAGCTGAATTTCGATCCATGTATGGCCAGCTAAAGTCAGTTGTTTTCCAAAAGAACAAGCTCTCCTGCAGTCACAGGTATGAGACAAACCATTTACCACTGACAGGGGTGCTTACAATGATCTACTTGTTTATGTAAAGCCTTTATCCCAAAAGGAATGAACTGTTTGCTGTAACTGCTTATAAAGTGTTAGCTGGGGGTTTGGCTTCAATTCATTAGTGCATTTAAATCTGCTGGTACATCGAACGCTCCCCTCCTGACAGACAATTCTGCTGGCCAAAGGTGCCCCTGTGCTCCTTCATCCAGAGTGAGGGCACTCTAATACAGAATGTGTGTTACTGGCCAGAACATCAGGTAAAACAGGAAAAAAGAAACAAAAAAAATTGCAGCCATCACATCTAGCAATTGGCAAGCTGCAAAATATTACATTTTTGGTTTTGGGATTAATACCGATTTACCCATGAATGGCTGACTTAGAATTATTGCTCTCACTCCTGTGTAAGCAGTGATATCCAATACCTGTAGTGCAATTGTTTTGGTACGCAGGTACCTGCATGTATTTGAGTTCGTAAGTGGGGGGGGGGGGTTTGGATAAAAACCTGTCCCGTGATATCTCTGTGTCCCAGCGTGACCGGGGTCATGCAGAGCAGAAGTAAAAGGAAATCTCAATTGTGCCACATTATTACTGCTGTGTGCTAGGGTTGCACCGATACCGATACTAGTACCAGTGCCGATACCGAGCATTTGCTCGAGTAATTGCACTTGTGCAAATGCTCCGGATGCCTAATCCAATACCTGGACACTAGGGGGTAATCAGTGCGGCGGTGGGTGGTTACAATCACCGATCTCCCAGTGTGGCTTTTACTAAAGCAGCTGACAGCTGCTTCTCCTCTCCACGCACCGACCACCCCCATCTGTCCCCTGAATCCTCTTCTGGGTCTCCCCTCTCCGTGTCCTCCTCTGGTTCCCCCTGTCCAAGATCTGTCAGGATGGGGAGCGGAGGAAGGAGCCAGTAAATGTGTCATTTACCGACTGACTGTCCATTCATACTGAACTTGTGTCTACGATGCTACAGCTTATGAATGGGGAGGAACCTCTGTCTCCTGACCATTCATTTTCAGCTGAGGCTGCTGAGAAAGGGACTGAAGAATCTCTGTCCTTAGTCCCTTTGCCTGTCTCAAAGTGGAGGTGGCAGTGTTTAGACCCCTTATATCTCACCAAAGCCCAAAGCACCAAAAAGGATAATATATATATATATATAAAGATAATTAAATTGTAAAAAATAAAAAACAAAAATAAAATAACTACTGACACACTCTACGCCTCATTAGTGCCACCTATCAGTGCCCAACAGTGCTGCATTTTAGTGCAACTGTCACACGTGATCAATCAACGATTTAGAAAAAAGTAAAAATCTATCTAAAGATAGTTTTCTATTTAGGATACATTCATAATTTAGTTTATTCGGCATGAAATGGAGCTTAGTTATGTAGCATTAGGGATGTATATTCTGCAATATTTACATTTTTGGTAAACTCATTCAATGAATCCAAGCTCTGCAAGCTGAGATAACATGCACTGCATTGATGCATTCACACAATTTCCCAGTAACCATGAGATAAAACAAGTTCAGGAATATTCCTTTATCCCATTGTTTGGCAAATCTATGTACACTACAAACTGTATGATTGAATTGGTTCTGATATCGCTGTTTTACTAACCTGACAGCTTATTATTCTAAATAGGAAACCTTCATTTTGTTTATTTTGCAAATATTAACCACTTGCCGACCGCCGGACGTCCAAAGACGCCCTTGTCTTTTAGCATTGATATATGAATGATGCCGACACCTACATGCATCATTCAGATATCATTTTAATCCGCCGGCGATTCTCTGCACCATAAGAATGATCATAGCGGCAGTTCAGCTGCTTGATCGTTCTTATTGGCAACAGGAGGGGATGCCCACCCCCCCACCTGTCTCCCTCCGGTGCTTCTCCTGGGCCGTCCATGCCATCGGCAGCCCGGAGAACAGATCCATCGCTGGCGGAAGTTGAGCATAGAGATGACTGATGACCAGATGGTCACAGTCATCTCTGCGCCTCGGAGGTCGGGCGCGACATATGACGTCACGTCCGGGTCACGTGATCTAAACAATGCCCGTTACTCGGGTGAAAAGACCGAGATCGCTGGGTTTTTTTTTTTCTGATTTCGGTCTTTCCAGCCAATAGGTGAGATGTAGGGTCTTATTGACCCTTTATCTCTCCATAAAGAGTACCTGTCACACAATATTTCTATTACAATAGGAATAAAGCTGATAAAAAAAAATTAAAGAGAAAGTGTAATAAAAAATAAAAGGTAAATTAAAAAAAAAATTTAAAAAATCTAAAGCGCCCCGTCCCCGCGAGCTTGTGCACAGAAGCGAACGCACGCGTAAGTTGTGCCCGCATATGTAAACGGTGTTCAAATCACACATGTGAAGTATCGCTGCGTGCATTAGAGCGTAATTTGAGCGCAATTCTAGCACTAGACCTCCTCTGTACCTCTAAACATGTAACCAGCAAACATTTTTAAAGCGTTGCCTATGGAAATTTGGGCTAACTTTACTGTACTGTTTTTTTTTAATTCATTAAACTTAGTTCGAAAAATTGCTGTGCAAATACTGCATAACATAAAAAATTGCAATGACCACCATTTTATTCCCTAAGATCTCTGCTAAAAATATATATATAATGTTTGGGGGTTCTGAGTAGTTTTCTAGCAAAAAAAATTATGATTTTTACATTGAGGTGAGAAGTGTCAGAATTGGCCTGGTGGCGAAGTGGTTAAAGATTCTAACTACCAGCAAGAATAAGGCCTTACATTTAAAGAGCACCTGTCATTTCAGATCCATCATGGCAGCGCCTGTTAGCGGGCATCCACTCACCTGCCGCCACCACGTCCTCACCTTGTTGTGTCGCTGCGCCATCACCAGCCGTCCCATTAAAGTGAATGGGACTGTCGGTGAGTCACTAGTGGGTCAGAGGAGGAGCCGCTGTGGGACAGAGATGACAGGGGCTCTTTAAAAATTATGATTCAAATCAAATCTCCCCTGGTCACGTCATTAAAAAATCGGTATTGGTGAGAAGAAAAAAAAAAAAAGTATTGGTACTTGTACTCAGTCTTAAAAAAGTGGCATCAGTGAAATCCTATTGTGTGCCTTTCCACATGGGAGTCCCTCCCCCCCCCCCCCCATCTTGATAACAGAACAGGGAGTGACGGGAAGTCTCTACACCAGTGGTTCTCAACTCCTGTCCTCAGGACCCACTTAAGCCTCGTACACACGCTTAAATTTTCGGACGACCAAACGCCCATTTTTTTGATGGATGATTGTCTCATGTCTAAGGCTACTTTCACACTGGGGCGGGCGGTAGCTGTAAATCCCCGCTAGTTTCAGCAGGGATTTACCGCTGTTACAGTGGCGCTACGGCGCCACTATGCAGGCGCTTGCGCAGCGCTTTTAACCCACACAAGGGTTTCAACAGGCAGGGGAGGTGGAGGAGCGGTATACTACCACTCACCGCACCACCCCAAAGATGCGGCTTGTAGGTCTTTTTGTAACCTCCCGCAAGCACTCTGGCTTTCACATGGCATGTAAGGGGGCAAGGAGTGCTTAAAGCGGAAGTTCCACTTTTGGGTGGAACTCCGCTTTAAGTTGAATTGCAAGTATGATCGTTATTGCCTAGCTACATGTTCCAGTTTAGAGTGGTATTAAAGCTTTTTTTTTTTTCAATAACATACATGTGATACTTACCTGCTCTGTGTAATGGTTTTGCACTCCGATCCTCTTCTTTTCGGGTCCCCCGCCAGCGCTCCTACCCCTCAAGCATTGCCCCCAGAGAAAAAGACACTTGCCCCGGGGGGCACTGCTGTGTGCTTGCTCTCGAGCCACTGCTATATGCATCCTTAAGATACAGAGCTGTGGCTTGGCCCTGCCCTCTGCTCTCTCCTTATTGGCTCACTTGTTGTGATTGACAGTTATTAAAAAGGTAAAAAAAAAACACAAAGGGTGCGCTGGCTCACCAAAGCAAGACTTGAGAGGCAGTCAAGCGTCAACGGTTTATTATAAAAACACGGAAATTAAAACCAAGGCTGTGTCATGTAGCATACAGGCAAGGAATGAACTTACAGAGAAAACGATCCCTCTTTCACAGCTGATGTGTGTGCTCACCTACATGCTGATCCTGAAGTTGATCACCAAAAAGGGATGGATGACCCTGCTCTTGTTGATGGATACCAGTAGATGGAAAATGCAAGAGGGAGAGGGAGCGAGGCTGCTGCAGGGTGCACTACTGCGGCGTTGCTTTAGCTCAGGGTGGGTCAGAGCCACCTGCTGAGACACGGCTGGGAAGGTCGGATAGATGGAGAATCCTTTGGCGGCCTCTCCCTTCCGTATTGATGTGTCACGTGATGTGTGACAAGGAGATCAGATGGTCAGGAGTGAATGGGCGGCCACACCAAAGGAAAGCCCATTCACTCCTTCTGGCCATCTGATCTCCTTGTCACACATCACGTGACACATCAACACAGAAGGGAGCTGAGGCCGAAGGATTCTCCATCTATCCAACCTTCCCAGCATTGTCTAAGGCAACGGCGCAGTTTTAAGCCACTCATTTGTCCATTGAGTCTGGGTGCCTCGGCTGCATGCAAACTGCCTCACCACTACATTCAAGTGCTCTTTGCCTTTAAGGTGCGCCTGGAAGCAACTTGTAGTTATTGAAAGGTAATCAGCCCTGGGTGCAGACTGTCTGCACCCAGAAACTACCAACCTTGGATAATCGCTCCATGAGCGATTACATGCAAGCAGCCGTGATTACCTGCAAAAGCGGTCAGCCTCCCATTGATTTCAATGGGGCTGCCCAGTACAGCTAATCATTTTTGTGCATTGAACAATGCAATGCCCTTTTGTATTCTCACTTCCTATCCTAACAACATTTCGGTTCCAGCCTTCTCCTACTAAAGAAAAGCATGCTGAATTTTCCCTTCACAGACCCACGTCTGTCAGACGTGGGTCCCGACTAATGGAAAGTTATTGATGTTCAACGAAGGTCCGCGTGGAATTTCCGTTTCTCGTGAACTTAC
>BLSH010257402.1:500500-518413 GCA_018402905.1 Glandirana rugosa | reverse complement strand
AGACCCCCAATATCTCCCCTTTGAAACAGGGAGAAAGGGTCTGAGGATAGAGATTCCCCAGTCCCTTCCTCAGCAGCCTCAGCTGCACTGAAGATGAATGAAGAGGAGACAGCGGCTCCTCTCTATTTATATACTGAGACATCGTAAAGTTTACCAAGCTCAATTATGAATGAACAGAGTGAGTCACTGACTCCGTCCATTCAGAAAAGGAAGGAGCCGGTAAATTACAGATTTACCGGCTCATTCCTCCACTCTCCATCCTGAACAATCCCAGGACAAAAAGGAGAACCGGAGTTGGACAGAGGGGATCGGAGGGGAGGGGGACCTGAGGAGAGGGGAAGGGGACCGAACGAGGACAGATCAGGACCGGAGGAAGGGGGGACCAGAGGAGAACACGGAGTAGGACACGGGGGACCAGAGGAGGAGGGGGGGTAGCACAGAGGAGGATACAGGGACACTCTCCCTTTATAGCTTTCAATAAAGCAGCGGAGGGGAGATCGGTGATTGTAATTTCCCCCACCGCCACACCGATCATCCCCGAGTGCCCCAGTATCCTCCCCTCTGTCCCCTCCTCTGTGCTACTTAGCCCCCTTCCTCCGGTCATCCCAGAGTGTCCAGGTATCGGAACAGGCATCGGGAGCATTTGTGTGAGTACAGGTACTCGCGCAAATGCTCAGTATTGGTACGTGGTACATTCATTTTTGTTGCAATAAATGCAATATAAATGTGCTGATGACACTAACTAGCCATTTAGGATGGATATAAATACAGGACACTCATTACTGTAGTATCCCTTTGAGAATGGGCTGGAGCCCGAAACGTGTCAGAGTATGATTTTATGACTATACTATGGTAGCTAACGGAGATTGCCTTTTTGACATGTTTGCTGTATTTTATGGATTTTTTAAGTTGCTATTAAAACGTGATTACGCTATGAGCATCTTTGCCTTCATTTATGGGGGAATGGCGTTTTTCCACGGTTGACCTACACATCCCTACATTCCATTGTGAATGTGCAAAGAGGATTCATCTATCTATGCTGGAAGGATCGGTTTCTTATTGATCCGGATGATCTGATGTGCATTATATATATGTAGTATCTGGTGAGTTGCTAGCACAGAAGGTGGTTGGATAAAGTGACTGGGTGTCTTTCCACTATACTTAAAGCACTGGTGGATGGGTGACGGTTTTCCACTATTCTACTCTATGTTGAGTTTGGATATACTGCACCATAATTTTCTTCTTTTTTGCTTTTTCTGGATTATCATGGAGTCGATGTGAAAGGAAAGGTCAACAGAATATCCGGATCCATATGTAACTTCCTATGCGTTTTTGCTGTCCTCTTAGGTGAGGCAGCATTTGGATCTGGTGAGTTGCCATCTTGATCAATTCATGTTTATCCGGTCATATATATTGCACATAACAAGTTTGGAATTATTTCCTTCCGTTTGGATTGGACTATACGCACATATATAAGAACTTTGGGCTTTTTGTCATTATTTTGGTGTTTTTTAATACCTTGTTTATGTTTTTGAGCGCTTCACAAATCTTCCTGGCATCCATTTTTGTTAAAGAGGAATGTAAACCCTGATGGGGTTTACTTCTTCTATATTCCCCTGCAAAGTAGAAGCATAACGGGCTACTATGCATCGCATAGTAGCCCATTATGTGTCATTTGCCTGCAAACGAAGCCTGCGATGTCCAGTGATGTCCCCTGTGCTGGCAGCGTCCATCTTCAGCCCCTCTTCCTTCCGGGGTGCGCGGGAGCCTCCAGTCACGGCACGGAGGCCGTTTCTTCAATGCGCGTGTTCCGAAATGACATGGGCACATCTAGTACACTGTATATCTCCTAAACCGTGCAGGTTTAGGAGATATTCAGGGCACCTACAGATGAGCCTTATTATAGGCTTATTTGTAGGTTAAAGTGGTTGTCACAGGTTGACAACCACTTTAAAGTACAACTAAAGGCAAAACTCTTTTTTCCCCATTTAGGGGAGGGTTATAACCCCCTGTCAGATTTATTTCTGCCATCTGTGTCTCATTGGGAAGATTTTCCTTCACTTCCTGTCCCATAAACATTACAGGAAGTGAGAGGAAATCTTTCCAAAGTGAGGGAATTCCAGGGTGTCACCAGAACTAGTGACCCCATTGGAGGACACCCTCTATTCCTGTTCTAGTGATAACCCAAAATTTGAGATTTTCTTTCACTCTTGGTGACAACAGTAAACAGGACAACTAGAGAGGATGAATCTCAGAGGGACACAAACAGCAATCAAAACCTAATTTCTGAAGGGGGGGGGGGCAGGTTTGGGAGAAGATTGGGACTTTACATGAGGCGTATACATGGGTAATGTATGCCTCCATCCCTGATACTAGTAGGGAACGGAATTGGGACTTTGTGTGAGGCAGATGGCAACAAAAAAGGGTAATGTGTGTGAAGGAACTAAGGCAGTTTATTGTCATAAAGAGAGTACAAAATCGCACTCGATATGAATAACATTGCAGAGCCACTGCACACATACACAACAGTTGAATACAGTAAAATTCATCAACACGTAAAAAATACAATTATAAATACATGTTCAAGGCAATTCATATATGTACACACTTAAAAACAACAACATGACAGCACATTCCAATAGCCAATGTGGGGAAAATACACTCCATATAAAAGGTTAAAAAATAGAACAAGAATACTATATTTATGCAATGATGATTATATGAAACATGGTTGCACACTGTTAATGCTCAACGCGTTTCATGTTAAACACTTCATAAGGAGCGGAATGCATCTGGTAATCTGCAATATGTAGACAATAATAAAATCTAGATAGGGCTCCAACATCATAAGGAGGAGGAAAAAGTTGTTATCGTCTAATTACTTACATAGGACTGGGGTTATGAGGTATGTAACACTGCAACTGGAGGGAACCACTGGGACGACTGTCTGTCCCGGGAGCTGAGGGAGCCATACTGCACGTGGAGGGAACACCCAAGCATAAGATCCACAGGGGTTGGGGATGTTGGAGCCCTATCTATATTTTGTTATTGTCAACATATTTTTAGCAGATTACCAGATGCATTCATCTCCTGATGAAGTATAAAGAAGTGTTATTGGAGATTGGCGCTGTCTTATTGATAATAATTTAACTTATATACGTGCAGATAAAGAAAGTGCAAAAGTGCTTGAAAAATGTAAATATTTGTTGCCCGTGAAAAAGTCCGTAAGAGGTCCGTGATTAAAAGTTTGTATTAATAAAGCATAAATTTATAAATGAGCGGGTATGATCCACACTAATAAAAAATGAAACGTAAAATAAATATGCAAGTGTCCGTGTTAAGTCCGTGAAGAAAATGTTTCTTTAAAAATGTAACAGTCACAATTTTTGATGAAATAGACTCAATCCTTAATTCGACACTAGTAGATGTATATACAGATGCTTGATTCCAAAATATATAAAGGTGACTTCCGTGTTTTATCCAGTTTCAGTTTAAGGTGACTTGTGCTCCCCTCCTGTGCCCTCACTTACCAGAGTCTCCTTACCCCTGCAGGGGTAGCCCGCATATGGTAAATGGGGTCTTTTTCCGGTTTCCTGGTGTGCTATGGTCCTTCCTCCTCCTCGGTAGTCCCTGTTCAGAAGTCCTCAAGGCGCCAACCCGTTCACCATTATTATAATGGGAGATAAGAAGAAAAAAAGAGAGCGTCCTCTGCTCGTGTAGTATGTTTTAAACAAAGTCCACTTTATTCGAAAATATATTTTTAAAAACAGCAGCAATAGTGTTGGTAAACAAGGGAATGCAGGCTCTGCCTGCTTGAGGAAGGTACAGTCCAACTTCCTGTAATTCCCTTATTGCGTTCCTCCTCGTGGAACCAGCTCGCCAAACAAACGGTGCAATTGCGTCTAATGGTCACGCCTTACGCGTTTCGTCATACCTGACGTCATCACAGGCGCCTTCAATAAAGTGCATTGCGCTGTACGCATGTACATGTTATCACAAACAGTTACATATGAGAGCAGCATACATATGAGCCTTATGCCTGCAGATTTTTCTCTTTTTTTTCTTTTTTTTTCTTTTACATGGATCTGAACGAGACGCAAGGTTATTGATCTGTACACAGCTGTGTGGATGGGACAAAAGTATACAACTGTGTCCATAAAAAAAAAATCCTCCATTGATAAAAACGCTGCATTATTTGTGCCTGTGTGCATTAAAGTGGTTGTAAAGGGAGAAGGTTTTATATCTTAATGCATTCTATGCATGAAGATAAAAAGCCTTCTGTGTGCAGCAGCCCCCTAAGCACCCCTAACACTTAACTGAACCCCATCTAGATCCAGCGATGTTGCAGGAGTGTCTCAACTGCCCAGGGAAGGGGGAAAATCCTTCTGGGGCTGAAGTGGTTAAACTCCATATGGGCAGACAGTTACTCAGCTGGAGTAAGTGTCTGAACTTCAAGGGTGCTGCTAAGCGCCATGGTAATTCATTGAGAACTATAAGCTGTCTGCTCCAGTGGAAATGGGATTTGTAGTTCATTCAGTTAGAGACTGCTGTGAATGAGTGATGTGGTTATGAGGATGAAGAACCGCACAACTGTGCTGTTTTTAAAACGTGAGATATGGTACAGGGAGGGGATCCCCCACCTGCTGACACATTGGTAGATCGGGGGGGGGGGGTGTTAGCAGGGCTGCTGCATTAGTAACACATTTCACCCGTCCAGTACTGGATTGGAAGAGTGATCTCTCGGTCATCACTGCAGCAATGACCAAGAGATGTTCTTTTTTAGTGTCAGCGATTCCCTTCAATATGAAAGTAATCCTGGTGACTAAGAAGCAACTGAGGTCCCACCCTTCTCCCATCACCACCTTTACTGGACTCCCCCCGTTGCGAACCGGGAGCACGCTAAGGATGCAACTGCCGGCATCCGCTTCCTAAGACACAGCGAGAGGGATGGATGTTGTTCTTCCCACTGTGTGATGTCAGGAACCTGAAGAGACGAGGATTTCATTACTTCTGCTTTCGGTCTCCTGTAAAAAAGCCGTTACAGCTTCAACAAGCATCGGATTAAATTGACCTCGGTTTTATCAGATGCTTTGGTACCGTAGTTTGTTACCGTTCCACAGGTGGAAACTATTGCAAGTTGTGACAGTGTTTGGAATCTATTTACTTGGTGTAACATCTTTTATATTTTAGCAAACAATTAGGCATTATATGGTGTTTTTGTGCATTAAAATTCATTAAAGTGTATTTTTTTTCTATAAAAACTGAGTTTGAAAGGCCACTGGTCAAATATCACATGACATACAAATATAGGATGGCCACGGTGCACAGGCAAAGGCAACAATAAGCCAAACTCAGGTAGGTGGACGGGAAGTGTGTAAACCTCCCCTATCCTGGTTCCTTTCGTTTTTCACGGCTTTGTCTCCAGTTTCAGGCTCCCGAGCTCCCCGGTGCCCTCACAGAGCAGTTCTCCTGTGGAGTACTCCTTCCAGCCCCGAGTGGTTCATTTGCGACCCGCTGTAGCATCACATCCGGATCCTCTGGCCATTGCTGGCTCCTTTCATCCTCCCAGTTGTCATCGGTTCCTCCATTCACCCCACAGGAGTTCCCGGGGTTTGAGCCACCCATCTGGCCCCACGTTGAGGTGTCGCACTTACCATCCACCCACATGAGTTTGGACTATTGTTCCATCTGCCTGTGTACCCTGGCCATCTGGTATCACCTGCTTTTTATCCGAGAATACCTTTTATTCAATAAACTGTCAATTCGCCCCTGTGACCATACTTTTTGGAGCAGCACCCACTATGAATGATTTTTAGCTTTATCTCATTGGTTACATGAGTTGAGGAGCTCCAGCCAGTGTGGTCCCCCTCCTTACATATCTGCTTCAGAAATGTTTATGCACCTGGTTTCCATTTTGTTATTAGCTATAAAAAAAATGCAACACCCACCATTTTATTTTTTCCTACGACCTCTGCTTACATATATATTGTCATTTGGGAGTTCTAAGTAGTTGTCTAGCCAAAAAAAAAAAGTTTTTCTTTACATGTAGGAGAGGAATGTCAGAATTGGCCTGGACTGGAAGTGGATTCAAGTGTACTACAGCATAGACCCATGTGAGTGCTGCGTTTGTCCACACAGGATGCACAGCTGTTCCATGCATCCTCATGCAGGCAGTCCCACTGATGTAAATTTGGACACAGTGGCTGCTCCCAATTTTACACCCGTGCAAGTGCACAGCCCCTAACACAGACAGTGTGCACCCACATGGTTGTCAAACTGGGAGCAGCCACTGCATCCCAGGTGACATGAATGGGACTTCCTGCACAGAACACCTGTACATCCTGTGTGCACAGCCATGGCCCTCACAGGGGTCTTAGCTGTTGTCTTAGCTGTCCTGGGACAGTCTAATATGTAAGAGACACTGCTTCTGCCAGGCCATAATTTTGTCTATAGGCTGGGCCAGAGCGCCCTCCTTCTGAATGGACGTCATATGACGTCCTCCCTGGGCCACGCTGCAGCATGATATGTCTCCAGCTGTGTGCACCAGACACAGTGGGTGTCATGTACCGGGTTTGGAGGCTGAGATGATGAGAGGGCTTCCCTAGTGGCTGAGTGCACGACACCCCTGTCTGCACAACAGAGGGTGTAATGCCCAAAGATGCACGGGTTGCCTGCAGATGGAGCTTGGCAGTAGTTCCATATGATGTAGCACTCTGGAGGCACAGCAGGTGGACCAGATGCTGATCTGGAAGTGCAAGTGGATCACTGTAGGGGGATCAGGCAAGGTGCAGCGTCAAAAGCCAGGCCGAGGGTCAAACACACAAAGTCAGTCCAAAGAAGGCAGGAGAAGTCCGTGGAGCAAGCAGGGTTCAGTGCCAGGAGAGAAGCCAGGGCAGGTCAAGGAGAGCCGGGTCGGTAACAGGTAAGCAATCACAGGAACACAAGTCTCAGGAACACAGGGTACAGAGCAGAAGATAATCCAACAATTTGTGACAGTCACTGATGTCCTTTTATAGGCCAGACCTTGCTGGTAACTGGCGCGCATTGCGAACGAAAGTTTGTTCTTCACTGACGACCATTTGCTACGGGCCTGCGCAGGTCAGCGCGGCCAACTTGGATGCTGGAAACTTTGCTAGTTCTTCTTCGAGCTCTTCCCCGACAGTGGGTGACAGATCAGTGTACTGGCTCACTGCTGGTACCATGTGATCGCTGTGACTAATCACAGCAGATCACATGACAACTGTATACAATGGATGGCTTCCATTCATTGTGTACATTTGTGTCTCTTGCTGTGATTGGTCACAGTGATCACATGGTACAGGTAGGGCCAATAACAGCCCACCTGTACCATGTGATTATCGCCAATCACAGCTAATCACAATACTCAATGAATTAATTAATTTTGTTCAATAAAAATGGCTGTTTATATCAGTGCAATTCACTGGTATAAGCAAGCAACGTGTGTAAAAACAAAGAAAATCCTGATCACTTCCCCAGAGTGGTACAGTGTTACTATGATAATATATATGATATGTATTGCTCTGGTCACAGTATGTTCAAAATAAAAAAAAAAAAATTCATTTATTTAAGAAAAAATAAAAAAACCCAGTGGTTATATAATCGCTTGAGGCTTGGTTCACGCTGGAACCCGCAGCAGCACCCAGCAGGGGTCCGGTGCGTGCTGGTTCACAGTATCAGGTCCGATTTCAGCCCAAACTTTGGGCTGCATTCAGACCTGAAACGGTCCAAAAGACACACATCGTCTTTGTGCAAACCGCACCCGTTGCGGAGATGTGTGAACCGGCTCCATAGAGAGCTGGTCACAATCTCCTGCTATGCAAATTGGATGCGGAGAAAGGGGGCCCCCAGATCCCCGGCCCCCACCCTATGTGACTGAGTAATCACCTGAAAAAAAAAAATGTCCAAAAGAAAAAAAAAAAAAAAAAAAAAAAAAAAAAAAAAAAAAACACACTACACAGCTTTTAAAACTATTTTATCAAATCAGCTCCGGCTTCTCCCCTCTATTCTCCCTCTCCGGCGTCTTCTTTTTCCTCGGCTTTTTGTGGGGTCTTCTGCTCTTTTGCCGCTGTCTCCTCCGCTGTCTTCTCTTCTGGAGATGTTGATTTGTCACTCTCTCCCACTCAAATGCCGGTCTGTGCTGCGCCATTAGCTTATATTGGCATGGGGCGGGGCCACCGGCTGACGTCGTCCTGAGCCCCCGCCCCCTTATGACATCACATCCGTGCTTATCCATCCCCACCCGTGCTCAGTCATCCCCATCCATGCTCATCCATCCTCATTCGTGCTCAGTCATCCCATCCATCCCCATCCATGCTCAGTCATCCCCATCTGTGCTCATCCATCCCCATCCATGGCTCATTTGTGCGTCATTCATGCTCATCAATACCACATCAGTTCTCATCCGTGCCACTACAGTGCCCATCCGTGCCACTACAGTGCCCATCCGTGCCACTACAGTGCCCATCCGTGCCACTACAGTGCCTCACAATAGTGTAAAAGGTAGTCAAATTAGATTTGAAATGTATGCCCCTAGAACACCTGACGGTGCTCCCTGCATGTTGGGCCTCTGTATGTGGTCAGGCTGTGTAAAAGTGTCACACGTGGTATCGCCATACTCGGGAGGAGTAGCAGAATATTTTGTGGGGTGTAATTTTTGCAATGTACATGTTGTGTGTTAGAAATATTGTATAAATGGACAACTTTGTGTAAAAAAAAAAAAGTGCAAGAGGTAGTCAATAAATTATATGTGTAATTTATGCTCCTAGATCGCCTGATGGTGCTCCCTGCATGTTGGGCTTCTGTATGTGGCCAGGCTGTGTAAAAGTCTCACACAGGTGGTATCGCCATTCTCAGGAGGGGTAGTAGAATGTGTTTTGGGGTGTCATTTGTGGTATGCATATGCTGGGTGTGAGAAATAACCTGTTAACATATGACAATTTTGTGAAGAAAAAAAAAGCACAAAACAATCTTCATATTGCAAAGAATTGTGGGGAAAAATTGCAACTTCAAAAAATTCACCATGCCTCTTACTAAATACCTTGGAATGTCTACTTTCCAAAAAGGGGTCATTTGGGGGGTATTTGTACTTTCCTAGCTTGTTAGAGCCCATTCACACAGGGGCGACTTGCGATCCGACTTGAGTTGCCTCAAGTCGCCCCAAGTCGCTTGACATTTGAAATCCCATTGAAATGAATGGGAGCCGTCTTAATATACACGACTGAAGTCGCTCCGACTTCAAGGCGACTTCTGAAAAGGTTCTTGTACTACTTCTAGGCGACTTCTATCCGACTTGTGCCCATAGAATTCAATAGAAGTCGCCTCCAAGTCGGATCCCCATCTATATGGAAGCGACTTCACAGTTAAAAAGAATAGAATTTATTTTTAGGCAGCCCCCTCCCTCTCTTCTCTGATTGGTCAAGGCAAAGTCGCCTGGCTAAAGTCGTGTTGTAAAGTCGCCTGAGGTCCTTTAAGTCGCGCTGGAAGTCGCGCTGAAAGTCGCGCTTAAATCGCCTAGCGAAGTCGCGCTGAAGTCGGGTCGCCCCTGTGTGAATGCAGCCTTAGGGTCTCAAGAAATGAGATAGGCCGTCAGTACATCAGGTGAGATCAATATTCAGTGATTG
Source organism: Glandirana rugosa (assembly GCA_018402905.1). NCBI lineage: Eukaryota > Metazoa > Chordata > Amphibia > Anura > Ranidae > Glandirana > Glandirana rugosa. Next base: position 508,772 of record BLSH010257402.1, on the reverse strand, counting down.
GCAACATAGCTTGTAGACTCTATAACCTTCACAAGGACCAAATAATATCCACTAATTTGTGTTTTTTTTTACCAAAGATATGTAGCAGTATAAATTTTAGCCAAAATGTATGAAGAAAAATTACTAAATTTGCAAAATGTTATAACGGAAACTAAGAAAAATTCATATTTTTTACGAAATTTTTTTTAATTATAGCGCAAAAAATAAAAAACCCAGCGGTGAATAAATACCACCAAAAGAAAGCTATTTGTGTGAAAAAAAGGACGCAAATTTCATATGGATACAATGTTGCATGACAGAGTGAGAGCACTGAAAGCTGAAAATTGGTCTGGTTGTTAAGGGGTTTAAGTGCCCAGTGGTCAAGTGGTTAAAGTGTGATAGCGCTGAAAATTGGCCTGGGCAGGAAAGTGCCCAGTACTAGGAGGGTCGGGGTAGAGAAGGCGGCACCATGGCTGTTGATATGTTTGACTGTCATTGCCTAAGGCTTCATGCACACTGCAGCTGATGAAAGACCGTTTATGGGCATTTTAACAGCCCATGTTATCCTATGTGTCCATGCACACATGGACGTTTATTGTCGTTTAACAGCAGTGGCGTTTTTGGGCTGTTATCTGATCGCCCTGAATTGGCGTTCAAGAGTCGTTCTTCTGACCACAAAAACCGCTGGACGCCGCAAAAGGGCCGTTTATCTGCATCCAGCGCTTTTTGTAGTAAAATGGAAGCTAATGAAGAGAAAAAAAAAAAAAAAGATCAAAAACACACATAAATGCTGCTAAAAGCACCTTTTCTAAGCACCGTCTCCTGCCACTTAATCCGACGCCCAGAGAGCATCCATTGTGCATGGAGCCTTATTGCTACCCACGTATGATCATGAACGATTTCCACATATCAGACTGGCGGCGTGCTCAATGCACATTTGTGGCTGCCTGTCCATCATTAACAGCTTGCCGACCGCATACGGTATGTGTATATATTATATACACACACAGTGTATGTATATATATATATATATATATATATATATATACATACCGGTATATATATATATACACATACATACATACACACACACACACAGTAAGTATATATATATATATATATATATATTATATACACACACACGGCAGCAAGGTACCTCTCCTGCGCTGGATCGTGTACCTAGTACGTGACCCTACACTTCCGTGTCTGGGGGGCGCGCATCGCTGGCGGCCCGCTCCCGCTGTAATCAGACACAGCAAGAGCTGATTAGCGCATACAGCAGACTCGATGTCTGTCGGCACCCGCCGATGCTCCGGTACAGAGAGGAAATGGCGATCTACCTATTTAAACAAGGCAGATCGCCGTTCTCTAAGTACAGAACACACGGATCCTGTGTCTCTGCTAAGCAATGGCACCAATCCATGCCTTCCCCTAATACAAGCACCTCCCCCACAGTACTAAAACACTAGCTAAGCACACATTTAACCCTTTGATCGCCCGACGCTAACCCCTTTCCAGTAGGATTGCCACATCATCCCTTTAATCCAGGACACATATTAATTACCCAGGTTCTGTGGCTGATTAAGGTGGTAATTAAACTCGCTTGGTGCCTTATTTGCATTCAATTAGCCTCAGAACCTGTGTAATTCATATGTGTCCTGGATTAAAGGGATGATGTGGCAACCCTACTTCCCAGCCACTGTCATTAGTACAGTGACAGTCCATTCTTTTTTAGCACTGATCACTGTATTATAAACATAAATAAAAATATCCCATAGTTTGTAGACGCTATAACTTTTGCACGAACCAATATACGCTTATTGGGATTTTTATTACCAAACACATGTAGCCAAATACATATTGGAAGAAATTTTACTTTTTTTTTCAATCTTTTTTTTTTTTATTGATTTGTTTTATAGTAGGAAGTAAAAAAGTTTTTTTTTTTTTCAAAATTAAAGGTCCTTTTATTGTTTATAGCGCAAAATATAAAAAGCACAGAGATGATCAGTTACCACCGAAAGAAATCTCTATTTGTGGGGGAAAATGACATCAATCTTATTTAGGTATAACGTCGCACGACTGCGCAATTGTCAGTTAAAATAACACTGTATCGTGCTGTATTGAAAAAAATGGCCTGGTCATAAAGTGGGGTAAACCTTCCAGAGGTCAAGTGGTTAAAAGTATAATATAACCAAAAGCTATTTTCTTTTTGGTAACCCCCGTCAGGTTTTTAAAGCTGTCTGTGGCCCCATTTGAGAGATTCGCCCTCTTTATTGAAGATCCCAAACTTTAGGTTGTCAGTAGAGATGGACTCGGGCGCTGTCAGAACCCCACTGATCACTCCAGGAAGCCAACACTGCACATTGCTATTCACATTTCCCGGGCCACAGCTGCAGAGATAAGGAAATGTGTCACTGAATGTGCTTAGTGCTGTGCAGTGTTGGCTTCCTGTATAAATCAGGCACATGGGGTTCTGAACACGCCCGAGCCAATCTCTAGTTGTCACCAGAACAGGAATAGAGGGGGGATCTCCAAATGGGGACATCGGTTCTGGTGACGAACAGAAACTGCCTTACCATGGAGGGGATTTCCTGTTGTGGCCATGGGACAGGAAGTGGAGGAAAATCTCCCCAAATGGCACAAAAAAAGGCAACAGGGGTCACTAATCCTGACAAGTTGGGAGTGACTCCGGTGTTATGTTGGCGACGCTCTGTAGGTATGGGATGCTCGCAAAGTGCGCACGCAATATACAATCTTCTGCTATGCGTCCCATACCCTTGCTTTGCGGCGGTGTCCTGAAGGCTCTCAATAGCACATGCGCAGTTACGAGCGCCATGTAAAAGAAAAGCCATTGCTTTGTCGCTATAGGAAGCTAGCGCTGTTCGAATGCGAGCGGCTTTTCTATAAATGCGCAATTCAAGAGCGAGCGTTTCATATCGTAGGAACACCTGTCGCAAAGCAAGTGGGAGGCGAGACGCATACTGGTAGATTGTATGTCTCATACTGACATAACCCCCCCCCCCCCCCCGTATGCAGGGGATTTCCTCTCACTTCCTGTTTGGCAATTGTACAGGAAGTGAAGGGAAATCTCCCCAAATGGGACACAAGTGGTAACAAAATACCAACACTCCACCCAATATAAACAAAGAACACTTTCATTCTATTTAAATGAGGCCCCCAAAGATGATACTCTGGCCACACCCCCAACTTACATTATCTGGGGTGGGGGCAGGGCATGATTTCCAAATAATAATAACACACAATGAGCGGCTCTGCTGGGGTTGTCATTGATAAGAATAGAGGCCCCGGCCTATACATCCTCCGCCCTGCACACACAGAGGGGGGTGCGCCCTATGGTCTCCTCCACGTGTCCCCCCACAACACTCACCCGCCTGCCGCTCCACTCCGCGCCAATCTAACAACGTTCCGCGCTCCGCCCACCACGTGACACCGCACGTGCGACTCCTAGATCCCCGCCCCGCCCTGCTATGGATAGGGAGGGGTTAGGGGAAGAGGGGGCGTGTCTAAGCAGTGCTCATGGCTCAGTATACCCCAATGTGAGAAATGATTGATGGACCCCCAATAGGGAGATCCCCAGCATGACTGATCAATCAATACAGCCTGGTACTGCTCAATTCTAGAGGAGAGACAATGGAAGGAGGGGGGTTCGGCCATCTTTATCAATGGCAGCTGATATCCCCTCTATGTCTATGGATGGCCTCTCCATTTTATAACCTCTATTGGCCCAGCACACATTTTTTGTGCTTTTTATTATAATGGCTTTCTATGGCTTCATTTCATTATGACGTAATGTTATTATGCGCTGATTTAATCACTTGCCAACCGGCACTTTTACCCCCTTCCTGCCCAGGCCAATTTTCAGCTTTCAGCGCTGTCACACTTTGCACAGTCATGCAACATTGTACCCAAGCAAGTTCGTTTTTTGAGACAGAGTTTTCTTTTGGTTGTATGTAATCACCACTGGGCTTTTTTTTTTTTTCATTTTTTTGCTAAACAAATGAAAAAAGACCAAAAATTTTGAAAAAGTAAAAGTTTTTCTGTCATAAAATTTTGAAAATAAGTTGTTTTCCTTCTTTACTGATGAGTACTGATGTGGCTGCACTGATGTGCTCTAATTAGGCAGCACTGATGGGTACTGATGAGGGGGCACTGATGTACAATGAGGCGGCACTGATGGGTACTGATAAGGCAGCACTGATGGGGACTAATGAGGAAGCACCAATGGGTACTGATGAGGCGGCACTGATGTGCGCTGATGAGGCAGCACTGTTGAGGCGGAACTGATGTGTGCTGATGAGGCAGCACTGATGGGGACTGATAAGGTGGCACTGATGTGCGCTAATGAGGAAGCACTGATGGGTACTGATGAGGAAGAACTGATGGGTACTGATGAGGCGGCACTGATGGGTACTGATGAGGCGGCACTGATGTGCGCTGATGAGGCGGAACTGATGTGTACTGATGAGGCAGCACTGATGGGGACTGATGAGGCGACACTGATGTGCGCTGATGAGGAAGCACTGTCGGGTACTGATGAGGCGGCACCGATGTACAATGAGGCGGTACTGATGTGCGCTGATGAGGAAGTACTGATGAGGCGGCACTGACGTATGATGAGGCAGCACTGATGTGCTCTGATGAGGCGGCACTGATGGGTACTGATGAGGCAGCACTGACGTACGATGAGGGGGCACTGATGGGTACTGATAAGGCAGCACTGATGTGCGCTGATGAGGTAGCACTGATGAGGCGGAACTGATGTGCGCTGATGAGGTAGCACTGATGGGGACTAATGAGGCGGCACTGATGTGCGCTGATGAGGTAGCACTGATGGGTACTGATGAGGCGGCACTGTGATTGGACACAGCTGATCACTTGGTAAAGAGCCGCCGTGATTTGCTCTTTACCCCGATCACAGATCAGCTGTGTCCTAAGGACACATCGATCACAGAGCGAGCTGCCCCAGTGTGCGACTGAGCTGTAGCCATCTTGCAGCTATAGCGCGGTCGTGAAGAGGTTGAAGGGTTAGTTCACTTTTACCAAAAAAAAAAACTGCCCATGCAGGTAAAAGAGGCGCCTTTAGATAAAAACAAACTGCACAGCTTTGACCAGAGTTAAAGCGGAGCTCCACCCAAAAGGGGAAGCTCCACTTGCTTGCTTCCTCCCCCCTCCTTTGCCACATTTGGCACTTTTTGGGAGCGGGTATCTAGTTTTGACAGGTACCCGCTCCCACTTCTGACTCAGATCACCGAACGTTTGGCCCCCTCCTTCCCCTGCAGTCTTCTGGAACACATCACAGGTCCCAGAAGACTGCGGGACCATTCACAAGGTGCAGTGCAACTCGCGCAGTAGGAAACCGGTGGTGAAGCCGCAGGGCTTTCCCTTACCTGCTATGCCGGTACCTTCTCCCGAAGCCGTTTGAAGAATCGGTTTGGGTGAGGACATCCCTTGATCCCAGGACAGATAAGTGTCCTTTAAATTAAAATCAGCAACTACAGTATTTATAGATGCTGACTTTTATGACCAGGCCATTTTTTGCTTTTTAGCACTGCATTATTGTAACTGGCAATTGCGCAGTCATGCAGCGCTGTACCCAAACAAATTTTATATAATTTTTCTTCACACAAATAGAGCTTTCGGTTGGTGCCATTTGTTTTTTGTTTTTTGTGCTATAAACGTAAAAAGACAGAAAATTTGGAGAAAAAAACAATATTTTTTACTTTCTGCTATAAAACATATACAATAAAAAAATGTAAAAAATCTAATGTCTTCATACATTCAGGCCAAAACCTATTCTACATATTTTTGTAAAAACAAAAGATCCTAATAAGCATTTATTGATTGATTTAGACAAACGCTATAGCATCTACAAAGTATGGGATATACAGTATACTGGAATTTTTTGATACTAGAAATGGCAGCATTCAGGGACTTATAGCGGGACTGCGATAGTATGGCGGGCAGTCTGACACTAACTGACACTTTGTGGGAACCAGTGACACTAATACAGTGATCAGTGCTAAAAATTTGCACTGTCACTGTACTAATAACACTGGCTGGGAAGGGGTTAACATATAGGGTGATCAATGGGTTAAATGTGTGCCTAACCAGTGTTTATGTGTGTACTGCAGGGGTTTGAGAGCTCACTTCTGTGATGATGGGGTTGAACAGTAAGGGCACTTTCACACTGGGGCGGGGAGGGTGGTAGCGGTAAATCACCGCTAATTAGTGGCGCATTTACTGTTATTATAGCGATGATATGGCGGGGCGCTTTTAACCCCCAAGAAGGGGTTAACAAGGGGTTAAAAGTGCCGCCGCCCTGGTGCTTCCGAGGCAGTGTATAGCCGCTACGGGAGCGCCGTCCATTGATTACAATGGAGGGGGAGGTGGAGGAGCGGTGTATACACCGCTCAGCGCACCGCCTCAAAGATGCGGCTTGCAGGACTTTTCTTCTTGTCCTGCAAGCGCACCGCCCCACTGTGAAAGCACTCGGGATTTCACGCTGGAGAGAATGGGGGGGGTTTCAGGCGCTATTTTTAGCACCGCAGCACCTGAAAAACGACCCATTGTGAAAGGGATCTAACAGCTGGGAGTATCTTAGCAATGTCCTAGCAACAAGGCAGGATGGGATGATGAAGACTTCCTGAAGAAGCCTTTTATGGCGAAACGTACGTCGGAGACGTTCGGTACCAGCACTTCCGGGTCATATTGCTTCCCATCGCCAACCTACAGAATCGAGGCTTGGAGCGCACGCGACAGCCGCTGATACAGCCTTACTACATCTGGGGCGATCGGGAATTGGCTTCAGCCCAGCATACACCCGTCTATGTCTTGCTGATCACACCTAGTGCCGGGTCTCGGCACGTAAAAATGTGAGTGCATTCTTATCTGTTTTTAACCGTTGCCAGTTTTTAATAAATACTACACTATGAGAATATCTTTTTGGTCTCCTGTGGAGTCATCTCTATTCTAGAACCACCTTGGGGGAGAAGTTAAGACTTCTAGATCATGCCTTGTTGACCTGCCTGTAAAAAGGGGTCGTATTTTTCTGGTAAGTTACCACCCTCACTGTGTTTGTGGATGAGCACTGATGGAGTCATTCTCACGGTCACTAAGAACAGGACGCATGTGGTGTTGGGACTTCATTATGGACTTTATTTCATGTTATTGTATTTAACATTTTTATATATTGGTTTGCACACCATTTGGTTTGCAGTGCATTCAGTGTTCACCAGCACAATATTTTGCATATGATTGTATCACCCAGAGGCGGCTCTAGACCTTGTGAGGCCTTAGGCAAAAATTAGACATGAGGCCCTCTCACATCTAAAATGGGAAGAATAATTAAAGCGATAAAAAAATGAATACTACATTGCAATGTACAGTGTACAATGAGCTGATGGCAATCCACCCATGGCCAGTCCTCAAGGACTCCAGCATGTTATTGGATCATATCATACCAGCGAGCTGACCCAGACCATCCCTCCCTTTCCCGGGCTGTGCTCTGCTATGCCCTGGGTGTGTCTTGTCAGCAGATCGCCATTTGTGAGCGGCCCGTAGAGATAACATTGACGGCTTGAGGTGGCAGCGCCATCCTTCTCCCCTCCAGTGGCGTAGCACGGGTTGTCAGTGCCTGGGACAATGCAAGTAATTTGTGACCCTAACCCATGGACTTTTAGCTCCGGCCTGGTCACATGTGACCGTGGTCGGCCTATGTCAGTCAGCGGTGGCTGCAGGGGAGAGGAGAGAGCGCTTGACAATGGCTGGTGACATAACCCACAGGTTCCTGTTTCCCATCTGTTGTTGGCAGTTGTATGGTCACATACCTCAGAACCCCTAAACCTTGGGTGCTCCATTATGCAAATCTTGACCAGCCACTCTTGTAGAATTCTTGGGCCCGCCCTCTCCACCCTACTAGTAAAGGAGGCCATTCATCAAAGTACCCATGAGACCCCATGCTTCTGGTGTAGGGGTCTATGGTCTTTACACAATACATGACCCTGGAGGAGGAAGGAGGAAGAGGGGAGAGGACAGAGGAAGGGGAGTAGAGGGGATGGGAGAAGGGAAAAGTGGACAGAGGGAGGGGAGGAGGGAGAAGGGGGGAGCAGAGAGAGGAAGGGAAGGGAAAGAGGACAGACAGGTGAGAGAGAAGTGGGGAACGGAAAGAGATAGGAGATGGGGAGAAAGAGATAGGAAGGGGTGAGAAGGAAAGGGGAGAGGGAAAGAGACAGGAGAAAGGGAAGGGAAGGAGAGAGACGAGGGGGGAAGAGGG
>BLSH010257402.1:441962-459514 GCA_018402905.1 Glandirana rugosa | reverse complement strand
GGTGGGTGGTAAATAGATGGTGGGGGGGTGTATTCTGTCACTAGGCAGCGCTGTGGGCATTGCACATCGCCCACAGCGCTGCAGCGTGTCCTCTCTCCCCCCTCTCTCCTCTCACACTGCACCGATCGGTGCGGAGAGGAGAGACAAGCCGGCGCTTCCGCCGGCTTGTTTACATGTGATCACGCCGTCATTTGACGGCGCGATCACGTGGTGAAAGGCCGCTCACAACGGCCATTCACCCCGATCCGTGATCAGTCGGGTCCCCCGGACCCGACGGTCACGGATGTTCCCGTGTGCGCGCCCCAGGGGGCGCGCGGGGAGCGCGATTCTGGGAGGACGTCAATAGACGTCCTCCCAGAATTAAGCAACCGCCCTGTAGACGTCATTTGTCTATGGGGTGGTTGTTAACTGGTTAAAATGGGTGCAGCTAATCTATTCCTCCCCCTCTACAAGGATACGAATCAATGATCAGCTCTCAGATTCTTTACGACTTTTCAGGGGCACAAGGCAGGGGTGCCCGCTTTCACCCCTTCTTTTTGCCATGGCTCTAGATCCACTGGCTACCCATGTTCGAGCATCTCAGTCTATCGGGGGTCTTCTAAGAGGCAACACGCTACGTGCGCCCCCAGCGCATAGGCCTCCCGACCTGAATTCCAGGGGCATCGGTTGTTTCCTGTCTAGTTTCTTGAAACTCTTTAGGAACATCTTGGAGGAACCAGGTCGTGTCTCTTCACCGGCCAGAGCACTTTTACACCTCCACCAGGAGTCTGTTTTTGTGGGGCAGTATGCTCTCCATTTTTGGATTCTATCTGCTGAGCTGAACTGGTACAATGAGGCCTTAGTTGCATCCTTTTTACAGGGCCTCTCTGACAGAGTGAAGGACTAATTAGTGGGTAGAACCATTCCCGCTGATCTGGATGATGTGATCTCCCTGTGTAACCAGACCGACATTTGCTTTCAGGAGAGGACCCTAGAAAAAAGACGCCAGCACCCCTTGGTCCCTAGTCAGCCTGAACCCCCACCAGCTGAGGAACCTATGCAGCTAGGCCTGACCAGGCTATCTCCCGAGGAACGTGCTAGGCTCAGAACTCTGGGCCTGTGGCTTTACTGTGGGGGCAAAGGTCATTTTCGTGACACTTGCTCGCTTCGTTGGGTCTAATACATCTGGAAGGTGGAGTATTGGACCCAGAAACATCACCTTCACGTCTCCTGCTTTCAGTATTCCTTCATGTCAGTGTTTCTTCTCATTTGGTCTTGGCATATCTGAATTCTGGAGTTACTTTATGGACTGGAAAACTGCATGTTCCATGAAACTTACCCTTTTGCCTCTCGCCACTCCACTGATGGTCTCGGCGATCAATGGTACTGTTCTTTCAGGGGGCCCTATCCGCTTCCAGACCCTGCCTGTTAAAATGTCGGTAGGAATACTCCACCAGGAGGAGATATCCTTTCTTATCCTACCCAAAGCCTCAACACCCATCATACTGGGCCTTCCCTGGTCACAGCTCCATTCCCCACAAGTTGACTGAACTTCTGGGCAGATACTGGCTTGGGGTTTTCCCTGTTTCTTGTCCTGCCTACTCAAGGTTGCCACAAAAAAGAGACTTTCTGTTGCCACCACTTCAGTTTCTTCTATCCTTTCCGCTGCATATAGTGATTTTCGAGATGTCTTCTGCAAGAAGTCAGCTGAAGTGCTTCCCCGTCACAGGTCCTTTGACTGTGCCATTGACCTTGTTCCCGGAGCAACTCTGCCCAGGGGCCGTACCTACCCCCTGTCCATTCCAGAGACCCAGGCCATGTCAGAGCATGTCGCTGAGAACCTAGAGAAAGGGTTCATCCAGAAGTCCTCATCACCTGTGGAAGCAGGATTCTTTTTTGTTGCCAAAAAAGATGGCACCTTAAGACCCTGCATTGATTATCGAGGCTTAAATGCGGAGACAATCAAGAACTAATACCCCTTACCCCTAATATCTGAGCTATTCAACAGGTTGAAAGGTGCCTTCATTTTTACAAAGTGGGATCTTAGGGATGCATACAATCTGATCTGAATAAGAGAGGGTGACTGTTAGAAAAAGATTGTGCTGGGAACGTGTTTGCATTTGATTGTGGTTTCCTCTAGCCCGAAGGACGTGGTTCGGGCAGCTCTATTTAAACACCGTGCTTCCTGTAAGCAAGTGATGTCCGTTCTACAGCGTTTAGTGTGAGTTCCTTGCTTCCTGACTATCTGATACCTGTTCCTGTGACCCGGCCTGCTTTGACCCTGCTCTGAACTCTGCCTGCACCGACCCCGGCTTCCACGAACACTCTTCTGCCTGCTCCCTTGTACCTTGCTGCCTGAACGTTGCCGACCCAGCCTGCACCTGACCATCCGTCTGCCTGAACCCTTGTAATGCACCGGCCGCCAGTTACCGACCCAGACTGCCTCACGACCCTTCTGCCTGCACGAGCTCCAGCGGACATCTACCTTACATCAGTGACTGTCCAGCCCTCGTGCCCCCCCGTGTTCCTGGGTTCCCTGTCTGCACTACCAGGGACTCACGAACCGGGACCACAAGAGAGGTACCCCCTGCATAAGCCAGACTCCATCACCAGGTACATGACAGTGAAAAATGAAAAACCATGTTTAACACTAGAGATGGACATTATGAATATTTGGTTATGCCCTTTGGGCTGTGTAACTACCCAGCTGTGTTCCAAAACTTCGTCAACAAAGTCTTCAGAGATCTGCTTTATCAATTTGTTGTTATCTATCTGGATGACATTCTCATCTTTTTGGAAAATCTGCTTGTCCACGGAAAATGTCCGGGTTGTACTTCAGCACCTTAGAGAGAATAATCTGTATGCCAAGCTGGAGAAATGTTCTTTTGAATGTTCGGAGGTTCTGTTTCCGGGATGCTTTGTCTCCAGTTTTGGTCTTTGTATGGATCCTGAAAAGGTCTTGGCCATTACCAACTGGCCTCTTCCTCCCATCCTCAAGGTCACACAGCGATTTCTTGGATTCTCCAACTATTATAGGCAATTCATTAAGAATTACTCTTCTATTGCTGCGCCTATTATTGCTTTGACCAAGAAGGGTGTGAATGCCAAGGAGTGGCCTCCTGAAGATGTCTCTGCCTTTTATGAATTGAAACAAGCCTTTGTTTCTGGACCTCTCTTGAGCAGACCTAACCCTGGGGATCCATTTTGCATTGAAGTGGACGCTTCGTCGATTGGAGTAGGAACTGTGCTTCTTCAATCCAATGAGAAAAAAATGTCAGCCGTGTCCATTTTTCTCCAAAAAATGTTCTCAGGCGGAGAAAAATTATGCTATTGGTGATCGGGAGCTTCTTGCAATTAAATTGGCGTTAGAGGAGTGGCGTCATCTCTTGGAGGGTTCTCCTCATTCCATAACAATCTTCACTGATCACAAAAATCTGCAGTACTTACAGAATGCTAAATGACTGAATCCCAGACAGGCCAGATGGAGTCATTTCTTTTCCCGCTTTAAGTTCACGTACAAACCTGGTTTCTGCAACAGTCGGGCTAATGCACGCTCTAGGTCTTTGACACTCTGGATGAGGAGCCCATCTCTGAACCTGAGCCGATCATTCTGAACTCATGCATTCTTGCCCATTCTACCACCCTGGAGTCAAAAATTCCTCCTGGCAAGACCTTTGTTGAGTTAAGAGCGAAGATCTTTCGTTGGGGACATGATTCTAAAGTTGCAGGTCATGCTGGATTCCTTCGATCCTTCCTGCTCATCCATTGCCACTACTGGTGGCATAAGCTCCACCCGGATGTCAAAGACTACGTTAAGGCTTGTCATGTATGTGCTCAGTCTAAATCCTCCACACAAGCTCCTGCTGGTCTTCTCATGCCCTTGCCCATTCCTAAGGAGCCCTGGTCTCACATTGCTATGGTCTTTATCATCGATCTTCAACTGTCTGAGAATAATACAGTTATTTGGGTGGTAATTGATCGGCTCTCCAAGATGGCTCATTTTGTTCCCCTTCCTGGTCTCCTTTCTGTCCTTGCTTTGGCCCCCATCTTTGTTTGAGAAATCTTCCGCCTCCATGGGGTTCCTTCCCATATTGTTTCTGACAGGGGTGTGTGATGATATCACGTGTGAGACACACACAAAGTTATGATATCACGCGTGTGACGCAAGCAAGGCTGCCCCACTTTTGGAAAGCAACTCCATTTTGTGATGGTCAGCCATTGCAGTTTGAACGTAGGACAACACTCCTCATTTCCACCCCCTCCCTTTCTGGCCAGATCAACTTCAAAGGGGGCCATCTGATCATGGTTTATGACTGGTCAGGAAGAAGAGGCATGGTCGCTTATCTTAAACAACCATAAAACAAACTGATGTTTGGACATGCGACATCGTAAATCACCCCCAGCAATCCTACCCTTTTCAGTAACTCTGAAACGACATGAAAAATTAGAAAAACTTACACACAGTCATAACTTCAGCTTGGAGCATGCCATAGTGATAAAACGTACATATTTGAATGTAGAATTTCGACCCGGATAATTCAAGTTTAAACATTCCCCTGCTTGTTACACAAGGAGGGATAGAATTAGTCTATTCCCTTCGCAGGGTCCTATAATGTCTCAGAACTCTCATGTTTGGAGTCATTTGAAAGCTTTATGCATGCTGAGATTGAATTTCTTACTGGGAGATTTGCCATGCGGCCCAATCTTGAAATATGCTTTTCATACACAATGCATGAATTATGAAGCATGTATTGCAACGGTCTGCCCTGGACATGTCTGAGAAAACGCCCACTCATGCGAATGGCCAGAGGTATATGGCTCCACCCCTTGTCACCCAGAGAAAAGGCATTGCCAAGATCAATCGTGAGCTCTCAATTTCCATCAATAAAGCACCATCAGAGAACCAGAAAATAATCTTTGAAACACTGATTAGGCACTGACATTTCAAACGCAAGTATTTTCATTCTGTTCCTGTGCTGTATATTTTGCTTCAGTATTTTGCAACCTTCTTTTATTTTTCTGTAAATATTTTACTACACCTAAAACTTGACCTTTTCATTATTAAACCTTTCTTTGAAAATTGTTAATTTTGTCCCTAAAGCTCTTAATGTAACTATCACAAATCTGTTCCTTTGAAGAGCGCTACTGTTTTTAAAATAACGCATCTGGATATACCTGTCTGCGGTGACAGTGTGTGTTACAGGTGGCTCTTCTTAAATACTGGTATTGCTGAAAGTTTGAGCTCCTCTGGCTCCAATAGAGGTGGTGGCAGTGAAAGGGTTAATTGTTTGGATTAGCCCGATAACAATCGCTCTCAGGCAGCTGGCATGTAGACAGTGGTCCCGCAAACTGGGAAATCTTTGTGCTGAAAGCAGCTGACAGTGGCATTGTTACGTTTGTGGCAAGCGCGGTATTAGATCAGGGGGGTCGTCGGTCACCCGTTGGTGAGGAGGGCAACGATCTGATACCCGCATTCGTCACAGGGTGTTCAATTTACATCCAGCTTCTGGAGAACCTTTTGCAAATCCCTCAATATTGTCTTGGATTTTTCTTCTTCTAACCACCCTCAATCCAATGGACAGACTGAGAGGGTTAATCAGGAGTTAGAGGTCTTTCTCCGCATCTTAGTCTCTGCTCATCATATTGACAATTACAATATAGTTCAATACAGAAGGAACAGGAGGGCCCTGCTCGTGGAGCTTACAATCTAAAGGGAGGGGGAGGTGGTACAAAAGGTAATGGCTGCAGGGGATGATCTGATAGAAGTGACTCAAGCACAGTTCTTAGGTGGAGGTGGGGTAGGCTTCCCTGAATAAGTGAGTTTTCAACGATCACCTAAAGGCGGACAGGGTGGGGGCTGACTGGACATTCTGGGGCAGGGAGTTCCAGAGGATGGGAGAGGCTCTGGAGAAATCCTGTAGGCGAGCATGGGAGGAGGTAACAAGGGAGCTAGAGAGAAGGAGGTCCTGGGAGGAGCGGAAAGGATGATTAGGGTGATATCTGCAGATGAGATTGGAGATATAGCTGGGGGCAGTGTTGTGGATTGCTTTGTATGTTGTGGTTAGTATTTTAGTTCCAATAGTTTTTTATTGAATTTTCAGTGAACAGATTAACAGTCAGATACAATAAGAAGAGGTATCCAGTATCGTATTCCAGAGAACAGAAAAGTAGGCAGAAAAAAATAAAGTCTCTCATATATGGTTCTATATATGATGTCCATGTCACTTAACCTAATCTGAGCATGCTGGGTGTTTGGGGGTTGTGTCAAGCTGTGACCCCCTCACCGCCCCATTCTGGGCAAGGGAGAAGTACAACCTGTACCCAGGTATTGCTGTAGGTACACCCGAGTTGTTAAGTAGGACTGGGTGTGACATGAACAGCAGGATACTGAAGCATTAACAAAGAGTAAGTTAACTATATGATTAGCCAAAATTCAAAAGAAGGTAACAAGGAAAGTAAAGCAGAAAGAGAGAGAGGGGTTGGGGGGGGGGGGGTAGGGTAATCTACATAATGATAAGTTATGCAATGATAAGTTATGCAATGTGCCGGTACAGTGTGTTTGAGGCCAAGAGGCAATTTGCCTCTATGGCAAAGAGATGGGCTACTAGACATATGGCATGCTTAGGTTGCTATATGGTTAAAGAATATTTAGGATGTTGAAGCCAAAAGTCCCATTGGGTATGGAATTTATTTAATTGAAGATGTGCTTTAGCAAACATAAGTTGGTAGTATGCTTGGTCTTTGAGGATGTCAATAGTTGTAGATATAGTAGGTGGGGGTGCTTGTTTCCAATTGCGGGCCAAGGATAGACGGGCTGCTATAAGGATGTGGGTGAGCAGGCAATGGTAAACTCTGGGATAAAATTCCATGCTGATGCCGAAGAGTGCTAGTTTTGAGTTTGGAGTACAAGTGCCTACGATAGATTCAATCAGTCTGAATACGTCTTTCCAGAACGCGGTGACAACTGGGCAATACCACCATATGTGTGCTAGTGTGCCTTTTTCATTGCATGCTCTCCAGCATAGGGAGGATTGATCCGAGGAGATAATTGCTAGTCTATTCTGAGTCATATACCAGTGATGCAGGAGTTTCTGTAAGGATTCCCAGTGTGTGATACATCTGGAGTATTGTGTTGGTAGGGAGTTTGCAGAGTACCACTGCTCTGGGGAGGCACTGAATTGTAGGGTCAGTTCCCAAGAGTTTATAGTTGTAGTTTTTTCCTCATGAGGTGGTTGGGCGAGATTCCTTTCCATGATAATTTGGAGAGATTAAAGATATTCAGGATATCTTCTGTCGTTGTATCCCTGTGAGAGCATGAACGTTGTAAAGTGTGGCGTATCTGAAGGTACTGGTAGAACATAGTTTTTGAAAGGGCAAAGGAGAGTGCCAGGTCCTCGAAAGATCGTAAGTGTTCATTCTGGTAGAGATGGCTGAGCGATGTAATACCTGCTTACTCCCACATTCGCAGGGGGTGTGTGGCATGATAGCTTCCAAGGATCTTAGGGGGATTTTGGAGAGAGATTTAGCAGATGGTTGGCTATTGGATTTTGTTAATGAGGTCCATACTCTGGAGGCGGCCGTAATCGTGTCCAGGTAGTGTTTTTGTGTCATTGCACCCAAAAGGAATTTAGGGTTGGTTTCTAAAGCTGTAGTCTCTATCTGCGTCCAAGCAAGCTGTTGTCTAGGAGACTACCATTCTTTTAGCTCTGACAGTATGGTGGCTTTATAGTATGCTGCAACATTGGGGGCTCCTAGTCCAGCAAATCTTGTTGGTCGAAGCAGGGTTGAGGCTTTAATTCATGGGCGCTTATTACCCCAGATGAAGGTATTAATGATTGTCTGTAGCTTCCGGAGATGCGCTGAGAGAGTTGGAATCGGCAGGGCCCTAAACACATATAGGACATGTGGTAACATAAACATTTTCGATAATGAGATGCGTCTAGCCCAGGAGGCAGGGATTAGTGAAAGTTCCTTAAAGATATGGGATAATTTGTTGGTAATTAGTCCCGAAAATCCTGGAGCTAGGTGAGGTGAGTTGAACCCCTAAATACTGTAGGGTTGATAGTGGGGCCCATGAAAAGGGAACAGCGCACGAGATCTGGTTTTTGAGGGAGGTGTCCAATCCGATTGCGAGCATTTAACATTTAGAATGGTTAAGTTTATATAGGGAAATATTGCCAAAGTGTTCTTAGAGGTTGCACAGAGGAGAACGAGAGCGACGTGGATCTGATATAGTTATGATGATGTCACCCGCGTACAGGCCTAGTTTATGGATCGTAGGTCCTATTTGGATTCCGGAGATGAGGGGGTTATCACGGATGTGTGCTGCCAGGGGTTCTATTATCAGGGAGAATATACAAGGGGAAAGGGGGCATCCTTGTCTAGTGCCATTGGTTATAGAGAAAGGGGAAGAGAGGAAGCCCGAGGTCCATACTCTTTCTGTAGGGTTGGAGTACAGGGAAGTAATGGCAGATAGGAATCGACCGGTGAAACCGAACCTCCACAAGACCTCGGTCATATAAAGCCTGTGGACACTATCAAAAGCCTTCTCTGCATCTAAAGATATTAATAGAGCTGGGGTTTTGCGTTGTTCCGCCCACTGAATGATATCTACAATGCGACAGGTCCCATCAGAGGTCTGCCTCCCTGGTACAAATCCCACCTGGTCAGGCTGGATT
Organism: Glandirana rugosa; assembly: GCA_018402905.1. NCBI lineage: Eukaryota > Metazoa > Chordata > Amphibia > Anura > Ranidae > Glandirana > Glandirana rugosa. The sequence continues at coordinate 450,857 of BLSH010257402.1, read as the reverse complement.
AGGGATGGGGTGAATTTGGCTATTCTGTTGACTAGAAGTTTGGCATAGATTTTCATGTCTGTTTTGAGAAGAGAAATGAGTCGAAAGTTAGAAGGGGAGTCGGTTGTTTTACCTGGCTTGGTAATAGTGACAATAAGGGATTCCCAGGAATTCCTTGGGGCATGAGCCTGTTTCACTAATGTTATTGTATGAGTCTGTAAGGTAAGGAGAGAGTAGGTGGGAATGTTGCTTATAATATTCGTTCTCAAAGCCAGGGTTTCTCAACCCGTGGTACGCGTACCCCTGGGGGTACGTGCAGCAAGGGGAGGGGGTACGCTGCCTCTCTGATGTCGGGTGAAAAGGCTGCATATATTGAACAGCCGCCTCTGCTGACAACAATGCCGCTGCGGCCAGCAGAGGGTTAATGGCCAGGCAGTGGAGACAGAGGATGGAGCGGGGGCTGTGTCTTGGGGAGGAGCCGGGACAGCACTGTTGACACAGGGAAAAGACTCATAGTCATAGCAGCAGCTGGAGCACTCGCCCCCCTCCCCCCACTAGAGTGCTTCACGGAGCGGCCCCCTGCACACCCGGAGGAGGCACTTGCGATGGCGAGGAGAAGAGGAGGGTCCCGCCGGGGAGGAAATCCAACTGGGGCTGGATGGAGAGATGGAAGGGGGAGGTAGGAGAGAAGGTGTCCCGCGGCCCTTCTCTGGGGCTGTCAATCAAGGTGAGAGAGCTACTATGTCAAAACCCCCTTCTGCAGGCAGAGACCACCAGCATGAGAGAGAGCCAGCCCCCCAATCCCTGCTCCTCCAGCCTCCCTCAGCCTCAGCCATAGCCACTGGTCATTATATCCACTCCCCTCATCCTAGTTATGAGTGCCACAAAACAGTAAGGACAGCTCTGTCCTCTGCCAAGGTGCCCACCTGTGACTGACAGCCCCTGACCCCTCCCTGCACCCTGCCCTTACCCCCACCTATGTAGGGCTCCACTGCAGGGGTCAGGAGGTCCCAGCCCAGTCCAGTGCTAATCTTCAGCCATGGTGGGTCAGGCACTCCGCATCCTGCGCTGGCACTGCCTGCTGTCCTGCCTCTTCGCTGCTATCTTCCTCACTGACACCAGCACTGAGATAAAGAGTACTGACACCAGCACTGAGATAGAGAGCACTGACACCAGCACCGAGATAGAGAGCACTGACACCAGCACTGAGATAGAGAGCACTGACACCAGCGCTGAGATAGAGAGCACTGACACCAGCACTGAGATAGAGAGCACTGACACCAGCACTGAGATACAGAGCACTGACACCAGCACTGAGATACAGAGCACTGACACCAGCACTGAGATACAGAGCACTGAGATAGAGAGCACTGACACCAGCACTGAGATAGAGAGCACTGACACCAGCACTGAGATAGAGAGCACTGACACCAGCACTGAGATACAGAGCACTGACACCAGCACTGGGATAGAGAGCACTGAGATAGAGAGCACTGACACCAGCACTGAGATAGAGAGCACTGACACCAGCACTGAGATACAGAGCACTGACACCAGCACTGAGATACAGAGCACTGAGATCAGCACTGAGATAGAGAGCACTGACACCAGCACTGAGATAAAGAGCACTGACACCAGCACTGAGATAGAGAGCACTGATACCAGCACTGAGATAGAAAGCACTGACACCAGCACTGAGATAGAGAGCACTGACACCAGCACTGAGATACAGAGCACTGACACCAGCACTGAGATACAGAGCACTGACACCAGCACTGAGATACGGAGCACTGACACCAGCACAGAAATACGGAGCACTGAGAAACAGAGCACTGACATCAGCACTGAGATGGAGAGCACTGACACCAGTACTGGTGAGGCTGCATTGATGGACACTGGTGAGGCTGCATTGATGGGCACTGGTGAGGCGGCACTGATGGAGCTGCATTTATGGACACTGGTGAGGCTGCATTGATGGGCACTGGTGAGGCTGCATTTGATGGGCACTGGTGAGACAGCATTTGATGGACACTGGTGAGGCTGCATTAATGGGCACTGGTGAGGCTGCATTGATGGGCACTAATCAGGCTGCATTTATGGACACTGGTGAGGCTGCATTTGATGATGATTTTGCACATAAAAACCACCACAAACACAAACCCAACAATAGAAATTTCTTTCTCGAGACAGGGGTACTTAGGAAATTTTTTTAGACCTGCAGGGGTACTTCACCATAAAAGGTTGAGAAACACTGCTCAAAGCCATCGGGCCCTGGGGATTTGTGAAGCGGGAGAGGGCGGATAACTTTGTCGACTTCTATAGTTGTGAAAGGAGAGGATAATTCTAATAATTGGTCAGGTGAGATAGTGGGCAATTTGATGGATTCGAGGAATGTATTTATGGTAGAAGGGTTAGGTGGTGAGAAGGAAGGGGAGTCCTGGAGGTTATATAGGGACATTAATATTTCTGAAACTGTTCCGTTATATCAGACGGGTTGACTATTTTATGATTTTGATCATCTATGAGATGGGGGATCTTAGTTGCGTTTGTCTTGCGTTTGTATTGTCTAGCCAAAAAGGCTCCTGGTTTATTCCCTAGTGTGTAGGAGGAGATACGAAGATGATTGATGTAGTAGTCATATGAGTGGAGGAGGGTTTCTCTAAGCTGTGTGCGGAGTTCCTTGAGTTCTTTCTCTAGTTGTGGGCTGTATTTTAATTTGTTTTGGGTTTCTATTTTATGAATACAGGATTGCAAGTGGGTTATTTGTTCCGTGCGCTGTTGCCTCTCATAGGCCGAAAATTGAATAAGGAGGCCCCTCATGAAGGCCTTGTGGGCATTCCATAATGTAGTGGGGTCAGATACAGAGCCCTCATTATCTTTAAATAAATTTTGTATAGCGGACTTTTTGGTATTTAAGGTTGTTTAATATGGAGGTGTTTAGTCTCCATGGGGTTGACATGGTGTCTGAGTTAGACAAGTGGAGTTCTAGGTAGACGGGCACATGGTCAGACCATGTCGCGATACCGGTGCGGGCCGATGTAATTTGTTGCAGGGTGACTGTCTACCAGAAACAGGTCGATTCTTGAATATACCTTGTGGGCTGAAGAGAAAAAAGTGTAATCACGTTCAGTACCATGGATGCATCTCCACACATCAAAGAGATCCTCTTGGAAGGCAATCGTGGAGAGAAATAGGTTTTGTCTGCGGGTGAGGCTAGTGGAGTCAATGGAGGGTTCCATGACTTCATTAAAGTCTCTGCAGATTATAATTGGTCTGGACCTAAAGGGCTGTCATTTTTCACATAGGAAGTGATTGAAAAAGGTCTTTTGACAGGTGTTAGGGGCATATAGATTTACCACAGTGATGCGATGGTTGTTAATGGTAGCATCAATAATAATATAACGGCCATTGGGATCAGAGTCTATGGAGTGGAGCTGGAAAGCTAAAGAATCTCTGAAAGCTATCATCATACCTTTGCGTTTAGTGTCAGTGTGGGAGAAAAATATGTGAGGAAATTTGGGGTGCAGACACACTGGTGCCTTGGGGGAGGCAAACTGTGTCTCCTGGACACAGACAATATCCGAATGGAGGAAAGGGCTTCTTTCCATAGTAATGAGCGCTTGTAAGGGCTATTAATACCCTCAGCATTTATAGAGATGGTTGTGACTGTCATAGTTTGGAGAGTGGTTAAACGCTCTTGAGGTGGGGACAAGCATCCATAGGTAGCACAGTAAAAGGGGTGAGGAAGATAAGAGCAGTAACTTTAAACATTATATGGCATATATGCTTACATATCCAACAGGTCAGAAGAGTAAGAATCTGTACCGGCACATTGGGGTAGAGGGCACGGGGGGAAGGGGGAGGGGAAAGGAAGGTGAGAAGAGAGAAGAAGAAACTTGGACTGGGTGCATTACACACATTACACTGAGGAGGAGATTAAACATCTATCAATCAGAACAAATCGGGTATCACAATGAGGCCTAACACAGGGGGTTAATTGACCAAGGCCATTAGGTGATAGTTACATAGAGAAGTAGAGTTTGGTTAAAGTATTGTTGGCAGACTTCCAGGTTTCGGATAGGTGAGTAGGAGCCGTGCCCTTAGCGTGTGGAGGTGAGAGACCCCAGTTGTGCAGTTGTTTGAGGCCATGCTTGAGTTGGTAGATAGTGGCGGATTTTCCTTGGTATGTGACCAGCAACTTGAACGGGAACCCCCAGGTATATGGGTTGTTCCGGTCTCTAAGAATGGAGGTTATGGGTGTGAACTCCCGTCTCCGTTGTGCCGTCGCAGCTGAGATGTCAGAGTATAGGGATGGTTTTGCGTATGGCTCAGGTAATGGAGAAAGATTTTTTGTTGCCAGTAGGACGTGTTCCTTGGTTTGAAAAAAGTGGAGATGGGTGGGAACATCTCTCGGTTTTTCACGCGGGATATGAGCAGGTTTGTGTAATCTGCGTGTCCGATCAATCGTCAGCTGATTTTAATGTTCTGTCTTTGAGAGCGATCCCCTAAGTTGGCCATTTTGGCGGACATGCAGTCAAGCTCCTCAGATTGGGCTCTGTGGGCATCCGCTAACTCATTGTAAGCAGAAGTGTAATCAGTGAGTTGTCTTTCAATAGTGTCAGTGCAGTCCCCTAAGATGTCAATTTGATTCTGCATACGGTGCATAGACTTGTTTAAGTCTCTTTTTAGGTCTTTTTGGAGGGATAACAGCACGTGTTTTAGCATATTTTCTGACACAGGGTTGTCTGTGGTAGAAAGGTCAGCTAGTGATTCAGATTGTTCGTCCTCAGAGCTGTCTCCTTCTGCTATGTCAGTGCGGTGGAAAGCCAGGTGCTTTTTGCTTACCGCTGCTGTGTGGGTTGGTGAGGCAAACGGGGAGGGTGCTGCCCTCTTCGAACTGTCCATGGGGTTGTCCGTTCTGGGAGCCGAGCAGTCCCTGGATTTTTGTGGAGACAGCCTGGAGGCGCGCTGTGCCCCTCCTGTCAGTGTATGCTGAGTGGAGCCGGCGCCATCTTGTGGGTCTGTGTCAGCGTGTCGGGAGCTGTTGAAGAACTCAGTGAGCTTTCTGGGCTCTGGCAGCGATTTTTTTTGTGGGACATCGCTCCGTTTTGTGCTGACAGGTGAAGGGATGCCAGTGGTGATATTTATCCGGCCTTTGTAGCATTCTTTTCAGCTTATAATTCCCCTGTGTATCGGAGAGACAGAATTAGGCAGCCATCCCTGAGCCTGGCCAAGCTCCGCCCCTCGTGTTTAGTATTTTGAATTTTACACGGTGGGGTAGGGGAAGCCAGGGAAGCAATTGGCAGAGCGGGGCAACAGTCGCGGATCGGTTAGTAAGGTGTATAAGTCTGTGTCTATAGCCTGTGTAAAGGTTGGCCAGTGAGGAGGGAGTTGCAGTAATGAGGGCGGGAAATAACCAAGGAGTGAATAAGTTGTTTTGTGGTGTCAGTCAGGAAGGGGCGAATTCTGAAGATGTTGCGGAGGTTAAGGCGGCAAGATTTAGCGAATGATTGAATGTGGGGGCTGAAAGAGAGGTCGGAGTCTAGAATTACACCCAGCACCCTGGCATGTGTGGAAGGACCAATGGTTGTGCTGTTGATCTCAATAGTAAAGTCATGAGGAGGGGACCGGGGAGGAAGAAATATTACAAGCTCAGTTTTAGAAAGATTGAGTTTGAGGAAGTGGCGTGACATCCATACCAATGTCATTCAGTAAGTTTGTGATGCGTGAGGAGATTCAGGTGCAGAGTTGAGGAGTCAAGAGATAGATCTGTGTGTCGTCAGCATAGAGGTGGTAATTAAAGCCATGGGAAGTTATCAACTGGCCCAGGGAGGGGGTACAGAGGGAGAATACGAGGGGCCCAAGGACAGAGCCTTGGGGTACCCCAACGGAAAGAGATAGAGGAGCGGAGGAGATGTTGTTGCATGTAATGGTGTGCTGAGATAGGTAGGAGAGCCCTAAAAGCCTCAGGATATCAAACTCCTTTCATGTTTCCTTTCTGAAGCCTTTAGCCCTTAATAAGTTCTCTCGTCCTCTCCCTACCTAAATTCCAATCTCAGTCAGGAGTACAAGGTTACTAAAATTCTGGATTCAGTACCTCGTGCATTGGAAAGGGTTTGGTCCCGAGGAGAGGTCGTGGATTCCTGCATCTGAGGTATTTGCGCCTCATCTTGTGAGGAGGTTTCATTTAAGTTTTCCCTCCAAGCCTGGACCCAAGCGGCGGAGGAGGAGGCCTCATAAGAGGGGGGTACTGTCATGATTCTGTAGTAACATTCATGTCTTGTCTGTGTGCTTACTTGTCTGCTTGTGGTCAGCTTAAAGACCATGCACCCCTCACCTGTGAGCTTTAATAAGCTTTCCTCAGCAGGGCTCCACCCCAGGTCCTAATTAGGAACATTATATAACACCTTGCAGTGCAAGCCTGTGACGCCAATCAATATTGTGTATTAGGCTTTCTGTGTGTGTGGTTCCTGCTGAGTGCTCTTCGTCTGATTCCATATACCGACCTTGGCTTGTTCGTGACTATTCCTGTCTGCTTATTACCCCGACCTTGGCTTGTTCGTGACTATTCCTGTCTGCTGGTTACCCCGATCTTGGCATGCTCTCCTGTCTGTCCTTGTCTGCTCGTTACCCTGACCCTTGGCTATCTCACTGACTATTCCTTGTTGTCCTGTACTGCTGCTTCCTCTCTATCCACCAGTAGCCAGCAGCAATCGTGAGCTGGGAGACCCTGGGGGCCGCAACCTGGAGCCAGTTGCAGCCAAGTCAATCCTCACCACAAGAGGCTCTGGTGAACACCTGCTGGCTCTTAGACTCCACGCCCTGGGACACCTATGCTCTACCTCCCTGCATATCTGTGTCAGTGTTCCAGTGGTCCTGCTTCCATCACCACTCAGAGTTCCATTTGCGGCAGTCAGCTAAGGGTCTACAACCTTAGCGGTGTGCCCCTAAACCCTAGCGGTGTGCACCTGTCACCTGCCATCAGGTGACCTGACAGATAATGTACCACAATATCACCAAGGAGACAGAGCACCCCAATATTATCCATTAGAGAAACTGTACACCAAAATCACCATGGACACAGAGCACCCTAAAATGATCACAATATCACCATGGAGACAGTGTGCCTCGCTATTACCATGGATATAGTGTACCCCAATATCATCATTTTGGAGATAATGTACCACAACAATAATCTACACCCATGTCACAACGGAGACAGTCTACCTCAATACCCCATCTCCTAACTGTCCCCATTTTGTACCAAATCCCTTTGTCCCTCTTTCCACCTCATTTCACCCAATGTCACATAGAGACAGTGTACCCCGATATCACATCACCACCTGTATATACCGAAGAGACAGTGTACCCCAAACCACCATCACCCCCTATATTTAAGATGAAGATCGTGTGTCCCAATATCACCATCACCACCTGTATATAACATGGAGACAACATACCCCAATATCACAATATCTTACTAAACCACTTGACCTCCGGAAGGTTTCACCCTCTTCATGACCAGAGCATTTTATGCAATTTGGCACTATTTTAACTGTTAATTGCGCAGTCATGCAACACTGTACCCAAATTTATGTCCTTTTCCCCCACAAATAGAGCTTTATTTTGGTGGTATTTGATCCTCTCTGGAATTTTTATTTTTTGGCGTTATAAAAACGAAAAGAGACCGAAAATTTTGAAAAAAATTATATTTTCTACTTTTTGTTATAAAAAATATCCAATAAATTCAATTTTCTCATACGTTTAGGCCAAAATGTATTCAGCTACATGTTTTCAGTAAGGAAATCCCAATAAAAATCTATTTATTGGTTTGCACAAAAGTTATAGTGTCTATAAACGATGGTATATCCACTGGAATTTATGCAGCTTTTACTTTCTGACTGCCTATCACATTTCATGAGGTGCTAAAATGGCAGGGCAGTATAACCCCCCCCCCCCCAAAAAAAAAAAATATCCTTTTTTTGGAAAGTAGATATCCCAAGGAATTTGCTGAGAGGCATATTGAGCCCATTGAATATTTAATTTTTTGTCACAAGTGTTTGAGACATGACCAAATAACAATAGTCAGTTAAATGATAGTTTACATAGTTAGCCAGGTTGAAAAAAGACACAAGTCCATCTAGTTCGACCAATAAAAAAAAAAAGAAAAAAATATATAACCATACAATCCCATATACACAATCCTTCACCCACAGTTCATCCAGAGGAAGACAAAAAACCCCAGCAAAACATGATCCAATTTGCTATAGCGGGGGAAAAAATCCTTCCTGATCCCCCCGAGAGGCAATCAAATTTTCCCTGGATCAACTTTACCTATTTTTATCTTTTTTTTCACACAAATAGAGCTTTCTTTTGGTGGTATTTAATCACCTCTGGGTTTTTTATTTTTTGTGACATAAGCAGCAGCGGCTGGTCTATAAGGGTGAACAGGCGCACACACATAATCTGATTGGCTGCCCTGAGCCTGCGGCTCAATGTGATTGGATGCAGTGGACGGGGCGGGTCACTGTGGTGGCCGACGAACTGATGGGGACAGCCGCTCGCCGCATGCCGATCTCTGCAGACTGACAGCCTGCTTGTCCACATGCCGAACTCTGCAACACTCCTGCCTGCCTATTAGATAGGGTAAGTGTGGGACTTGTCCTGACTTCGGGGTAGGGCGTCTCTGCAAAGTACCCCACCTGTGATATTGGCTGCAAAGTGCCCCCACCTGTGATACTGCCTGCAAAGTGCCCCCACCTGTGATACTGGCTGCAAAGTACCCCACCTGTGACGCCGCTCGCCGACAGGGGTAGTCAAGCAGCCGGTGGTGTCACTGGGCGGGGCAGGTGACGTAGGTTAGTGTAACTCGGCGTCCGAGTCCCGTCGGTTAGTCTAATACACACACGCGGACAA
>BLSH010257402.1:395562-416494 GCA_018402905.1 Glandirana rugosa | reverse complement strand
TTTTTTTTTTTTTTTTTTTTTTTTTTACATCCACTACTAATGCAAAAATGAATTAAAAACTCACCATTCGTCAGTTTACATCTGTTTTTTGTCCGATCCGATTTTTTGACGGCTGAAAAATAGGGCTTTCATCCGTTCAAAAAAAAAAAAAAAAAAAAACCGATGTTAACAGAAGCGGATGAAAATGGATGATCATCCGTTGTCATCTGTTTTTCCATGAGATGCATTGATGTCCGTTTTTTCATCTGTCAACAGATGGATGAAAAACGGACAAACGGGTCCGTATGTGTGAATGGTCTTTTCAGGTCTCCCTTCCACATTGTGTATCCTCTATGATATGTGTACAGAACTTGTGAGGACTGTTCACTGCTCTGCTTTGTATTATTCTGTGTTTTTTTTTTTTTTTTTTTTTTTTAATTCTTGGAAAATAATTAATAAAAACAATTGAAACAGAATATGACCTTTCCTAACCTGTTACGACAAAGCTGGAAGAGCACACTTGTGTAGGTATCTTTGTATGACATAGTATAAATGGTACTATTCACTGTAAGGGTCAACTGATTATTGGTGTGGCCGATATTCACTTTTTTTGAAGGATCGGTATCTGTCACAAACTTACCGGTGTTACCGATATTGCTTCAAGGGGTTGTACTGGGTTGATGCATGCAGCTGCAGGCATCACTTCGGTACCGTTCTTTAGAGTCCCGCCTCCTTCCGTCGCTTTGCCTGGGTCGCCCGTCCCACTGGGAGGCCCGAGCGACCAGCTGGCAGGTCTGCTGGCTGGCCGGAGACCCGAACAAGGCCAGACCGGCTTTGTTTGCGTTCCGGATTACTGGCATCCTAAAGGCGCCAGTTTACAAAAATAGAAAGTATTCAAAAAAGCTGATCTTGACATTTTTGAATACTTTTTCAAGTGCAGAGGAGGGGTTTGGGAACTTATTGTCCCCAGATCCCTCCATACAGAGTACCTGTTACTGCCTATTGGGTTCCTTTCACACTGGGGTGCTCGGGGCGGTGCGCTAACGGGAGAAAAAACAAACCCCTGCAAGCATGATTTTTGGGGAGGTGAAGGAGTGGTATATACCCCGCTCCTCCACCGCCCCTGCCATTGGAATGGATAGCCAGTACTCCTGAAGCGGTTGTACACCGGGGGGTTAAACGTGCCCTGCTGCCGTCCGAATAGCGGAGCCATAGCGCTGCTATTACATCGGCAGAGCGCCGTTAAATTAGTGGCGATTTACCTCTGATGCTTCGGCGGTCCGAGTATGAAACAGGCCTAACTATCACAAAGGATGTTTACATTCCTTGTGACAGCAAAAAAGTGATTTAAAAAAATTTAAAAGGACCGTGTTAAAAAATAGAAGTTTAAATCTACAGAATATCGGCACCTGATATCGGCTATTGGCCTGAAAGGCAGCTGAAACATCGGTATCGGCCCTGAAAAAAGGATATCGGTTGATCCCTAATTCACTGGAAACGCCTGAACTCAATCAAGTTGGCCATATATTAGGTGCGATGGTCAGGTCATGGCGCTGCATTGGCTTGTGACCGGTTCCCTTTTAACTTGTATTATTGCTAAAACATGTCACGGCTTTTCCCTGATCCTGACAAGCTGTTCTTGTTTCCTGCGGCACAGGAGCTCTTTTGTATGAGGATAATAAAGAGTTTGTTGGCTCGTCCTCCTTCGTCTCTGAGCCTGCTCGGATAATTGCTTTCTGTGGGGCGGAAGTCCACATACAAACAAAGCAGCATATTCCATTCTGTTTAGATAATTACTGCAGCAACTGTGGCAAGGCCGCATGGAATTCATTGCTGCATTCCTGCAGCGAGTGTCAGAGATATGGGGCTCCAATCACTGCGGAGGACGGGCGCTTGTACATCAGGCTTTATTACCTACAAAATGCTGTCATAGGAATGTCAGTGTTACTCAGTATTAATCTGTTTCCTGTACAGGTCTGGTATGCACTGCGACCATTGACTGGGATCAGGCTTTTTATTTTAATGTTTTTGTCCTAAATAGGAGCTCAAAAAGTCATATAAACCTGCTCACTAAATTCTCCTTTAATGTGTAAATGGTCTTTTAAAAGTGTTTTTTTTTTTTTTTCAATTATCTTAAACCTGCAGCTTTCATTTAAAATGGTTATAAAGGCAGAATGCTTTTTACCTTAAAGAGGAGTTCTAGCCTGGGGGAAAAAAAAAAAAAAAGTCAGCAGCTACAAATACTGTAGCCGCTGACTTTAAATATTTGGACACTTACCTGTCCAGGGAGCCCGTATTGTCGGCACCCCAGCCGATCTTCAGATTGGCTCCTGGGTGCCCTCGCCACCACTCCTGGCATGGGAAACTGGCAGTGAAGCTTTTCGGCTGCAAAGCCGGTTCCCTACTGCACGTGTGCAAAGAGCGCTGCGCTTTCTAACTGGCCCGGCAGCGGGGGAAGGAGGAGGGGGGCCATAGCAAGCTCCCTGGTATGGTGGGCACTCAGTGAATGGGGGGGGGGTGGATGCAGGAACACTGGCAGGGGACCAGAGGAGAGTAGGATTGGGGCTGCTCTGTGCAAAACCATAAGATTTTATTTTTCTATCCCATGAGGGACTTTTAATTTAATGTCCTGTCCTGTAGACACAACAGGAAATACTTTTCAAAGTGATGGAAATCCAGTTGTTAATCGTTGAAATATGTTCCCTCTATTCCTGTTTTGGGGACAACTAAATTTTTTTTTGATTTCCCATTAACAATGGTCACCAACACAGTTTTATAGAGTGAATGTAAGGCAGGCCATACACAAATCAAATCAAATCTCAGCCAGTTTAACGGGAATGTATGGGCAGGCTGAATGTACCTGGATTGATTAACTTTGGTACAACCAGCCTGCCGGATTGTACATGCAACGATCACTAGCGGCTGGCATAGCCACTAGCAATAATCATGGTCTTCTCCCAGCTGGGACAATATAATGGCTCGGCAGGAAGAATTCCCACATCAACACGGTTTGTGTTTATGGGGGGAATCAAGCAAATTTCTTTCCTGCAGCACGTGGTTGTAGAAAAGAAATTAGTACAGTATGTGTGTGTATAATATATATTTTTTTAAAATAACAAACATGTCATATTTTCCTGCTCTGTGCAAGGGTTTTGCACAGAGGGGTACCTGGCAGTGCTCCTCCTCTTCATCGGGTGCCCCCTTGGAGCCGCATTCCATGGGGCACCCGTGCTGTTGCGCTCTGAGTCCCGCTGCTGCATCCATTGACACAGACAGCAGGACTGGGCCCCGGCTCCCATGTCACTGGATTTGATTGACGGCAGTGGGAGCCAATGGCTTCTGCTGCTATCAATCTATCCAATGAGGACCCAAGACAGCGGCTGGAGCTGCTGGGCTCATCCTCAACGCTGGAACAATTGGGTTCAGGTAAGAAAATGGGGGGCAGTTGCAGCACAGAAGGTTTTTCACCTTAATGCATAGAATGTATTAAGGTGAAAAACCTTGAGACTTTACAACTCCTTTTTAAGGCTTCATTCACACAGGCCTACTACTGTGTACTAAACAAAACCAAAGAATTTCCCAGCTCAACTTGCTGACCAGCCTGCAGTCAACCGCATTATCCTATCTAACAGTATGCGTTAGGAACAGGGGTTTAGTTTGCACCCATTTGCAAATGCATGCGTAAGCTACAGAGCTCTGTCAAGGTACCCCGGTATTTTCTGTAATCCTGACTCTAAATTTTGAGAGCCTCCATAGTAGAAGCACATACATTTATAATGGATAGAAAGAGGGCAGGTGAGCCTGGAAGGAGACCATCCCTCCTTAAAGGCACAGGGGCGCACTGGACACCCAGCATATAGCACCATGGCAGCAAAGGTGTACAGTGCCCCCCCCCCCAATATTTCAACAGTACAAACAAATGGCCACTGCGCTCACCTATAACTGGCCTTTGCAGCAAGGAGCACATGGAAGGGCAGCGCATGCCAGCTTAATTTACCGACCAGTCTGCAACCACCAGATTTCAGATGCAAACAATGTGCTTTCAGGGGCCGTGCATCTGTACCCGTGTGGCTGTCAAATTGGAAGCACTGTATATATGGAAGGAGCACCAGGCCAAAAGTCTGAATTTATTTATTGATGATCTGTTAAAAGACAAGCAACGTGTTTTTTGGGGGTCAAAGGAACTCCCTTCATCAGGGATGTGCAGGGAAGCTGATTGCTAAGTTCTTATTTTGACTGCTGATGCAGATATTGCTGCCCAGGAATCCTAATCCAGAAATCCGCTTTTTTGCACAGCCCTGATGAAGGGCGGGGGGGGGTTCTTTTGACCCCCGAAACAGTTGGCTATCTTTCAACACAACATCAATAAATGAATTTGGTCTCTTATCTTTTGGTCTGGCGCTGCTTCCATATATGCACGTCCTTTTCCTGGTAACCTGCTGGAGTACCCTACAGTAGGGTAGCCTTGCCTGTTGTGAGCAGCCTAACCTGAGCCAGTAGGCTCTTCAAATGTTTTTTGCCCTCTCATTACCTTGTTTAAACTCCAAGTCCCAGTGCCTCTTGGATGCCTTTTTTTTTTTTATTGAAATTGGAAGCACTGGCTATGTACATGCAGCTATTGCATCCCAACTGACATGAATCAGACTGCCTGCATAGGGATGCACAGGACAGCTGTACATTCCATGCAAGCCTCTCTTTCCCGAAAAGTGGAACATCCCAAATTCTGGGCTATCATCAGAACAGGAATAGAGAGGAAAATTTCCAATGAGAACACTAGTAATGGTCAGGGTCGATTTAAAAATCAATGATTTTTTTAAATTAAAAAAAAAAAAAAAATCTTATTTTTTCGATTTTGAATCCATAATTTTTTTTTTTTTTTTTTTAATAGAAAGATTTTTACTCCAAAAGCAATCTAAAGATAGTTTTCTATTTGAGATACATGAATAATTTAGTTTATTCAGCATGAAACGGGGCTTAGTTATGTAGCATGAGGCTGTATATTCTACAATATTTACATTTTTGGTAAACTCATTCAATGAATGCAAGCTGAGATAACATGCACTGCATTGATGCATTCACAACAGTAACCATGCGATTAAACAAAGTTTAGGAATATTCCTTTATCCCATTGTTTTCCACACTTCTGTGTACACTACAAACTGTATGATTGAATCGGTTTTGATATCGCTGTTTTACTAACTTGACAGCTTATTGTTCTAAATGGGAAACCTTCATTTTGTTTGCAAATATTAAAGATTCTAACTACCAGCAAGAATAAGTCCCTTACATTTAAAGAGCACCTGTCATTTCAGATCCATCATGGCATTTCCTCCACTCCACTCACTTGCTGCCGCCATGTCCCTCACCTTGTTGTGTCACTGCCGCATCACCAGCCGTCCCATTAAAGTAAATGGGATTGTCGGTGAGTCACCAGCGGGTCAGAGGAGGAGCCGCTGCGGGACGGAGAAGACACTGAAGTGATTATACGATTGTCGTTCGATAGGCTATCGTCCGAGGAAAGTTTTTGTGTTTGTCCCTTTGAATATTGTTGGATGGACTGTCGTGATCAGCTTTTGAAAGCTCTGTACTAATGATCAGACTATCGTACGACTGTTCCGAAAGCGATTTTTATCATCCGATAATCTGATCGTGTGTACGAGGCATTACTCTATACATAATGGGGAAAAAAAAGTTTTGCCTTTTAGTTCCACTTTTCTTCTTCTAGCTATGGGGCAGGAAGTGACAGATAATCGCTAATAGGGCACAAAGGGCAAACAAAAACTGACAGTGGATATAACCCTCCCTTACACTATCCAAAAGCAAAAAACTTGGACACAGAGAGCCCCTTTAAGTCCCTTTCACACTTATGTGACTTGTTCTGCGACTTGGGACTGCAAAGTCGCAATGCAAGTCGTTCCCCCATTATTTCCAATGAGTACCATTCATATCTGTAAGACTTTGAAGTCGTGCCGACTTCAAAGTAGTCCTTGCATTACTTTGGCCCAACTTTGATGCAACTTGTGGTCAGTAGACTTCAATGTTAAACCCTCAGTCGCATGCAAATCGCACCTGAATAATATAGATGCGATTTCTGTACTACTTCTGTGCAGATTTGTAATATGTTTTCATTGTGCCAAAGTTGCAACAAAGTCGGACAAAAGTCGTACTGATCCAAAATTGCGGTAAAATCACATTGCACAAGTGTGAAAGGGGCCTTAATACGATCAGCACCATCTAATTCTCCTGTCCAAAGCATATTATTCATAATACGTAAATACGTAAATGCTTCCGTCTGGACAGTGTTAGGGGGCGAGTTTTTCCGGTACCTGTCATGGACATCATTACAAGCTTTCATTGCACGTGGGCAGTTCAGCTTGCAGATTACAAATAAATTGCTTTAAGAAAAATACACAACTTGGACCGTTCATTGTGAACATCACTATGTATATGAATAAAGTCTGAGTATATGTATGGGAGTTCTGTGTTTACCTTGTAATAATGATTGTTGTTTTTGTTTGTAGATCTACATCTTCTAAAGCTATGGAGGAACCTGGTGGTCTTTGTGAGGACAGACCGACACCCCTGGATGACCAGTCTGTTGCTCCAAGCTGTAATGGCGATTCAGGAACATTAAAGGAACAGCAGCATATTGCAAAAGAAGAAGGCAGCAAACCTCAGGAGGAATCGGTTGGCGATTGCAGGCACTCGTCATCAGAAGACACGGTTGAAATATGTGAACTTCAGCAGCCTGTCCAGCTGGAGCCAGAGGCTGGAACTGAGCCCTGTGACTCCGACTGTCCAGATTCTGCACAAGTAGCAGCCGTGCCTGAAACCTCACCAAATGAGGAAACGGAAAACTGTGTTCCCGAAACGTCTCTGGACAAGGACGCTCCAGATGTGAAGGACGATGTTACAGAGAGCCCGGACACAGAGAGTCCATTTAATACAATCAGCACCAAAGAACTCCTCTCCAAAATCCACCTTCCTTTGTCTCAGGAGACTTTACTAGATGAGATTGAATCTGAGCTCCAGTCCACAGAAATGGAGCTCAAGCAACAAAATGGACTGACGAAAGGTGGGCTGGCGCTTTCTGTGCTGGAGCACTGTGTCCAGGAGAAGTATCTTCAGCAGGAGGACACCATCAGGAGGTAAATATCACATGTCCTTGTGCTAATGATTATTGCTCACTTCGCTGTGTTTTAAAGGGCCCGACAGGTCCACGAGGTAGGCTGAAGAGGAGGCCACCTTCGGTGCTTCAGCAGGAGCAGAGCACAAAAAGATCAGGACCTACAACCTGCTAAAGTAGCTCACAGTTCATAGAGGTGGAGGGCACACTTAGCGCTTTTCACCTTGGGTGGTAAAGGATCTGGTCCTAGCACTGTATAGGGAGTTGTTGATTTAAAGTGGACTTGACCGTCAGATAAAAGCCTAATACCCAGTGCTGTACCGTTAGAACCTCCTGTTAGCTTTTAAGTGCTGTGTTGAAGATTTATGGCTTCACTGGGATAAGAATTGGGAGGAATCATGCCAAAGGACAAAACTAGCAACTTGCTACTGCTAAAGGTTTAACCCTATATTAATAAAATTGGTTGCTTTCATCAGGGCCAGATTTAGACCTTGGGGTGCCCAGGGCACTTCGGGTTCAGAGGGCCCCTCATTCACAGAGGGGGTTAACATTCTCAATGACAGTCACACATTTTCAAAATGCATGACGCATCGTCATTATGAGGTCACACGTACCCATACGCACCAAGTCATAGGCCACCTTCCCTGTTTAGTTCGCTTGAGCTGACAAAATTCATTTTTAAACATTCTACATTATACCAGTCCAGAGTAAAACCTTTTAGAGAGGATGGCAGGCAAAATATTACTTCCCAAGATACATTTAATACTTTTATTATTCTATTATTTATTTTTATTATTTTATATAATTTTTGAATTGTGGGGACCCCCTTCTGCCAGGGGACCTGGGGCAGTTGCCGCTTTTGCCCACTTAACAATCCAGCACTGGCTTTCACGGCTCCCTGTATCCCTGTTAAAGACATTCTTTTAAAAGGAAGTATGGGCAAAGCTTTTTTGGACATACTTCTCTTCTGGCTCACAAGAGTGCCCTTACTTTTGCTCTCCTTTGACCCAGAGTCATCTGAGCTAAAGCCTGCTGTCAGCTGATGTCAGGGCCACTGCAGGCTCTGGAAGGTTCCCAACAATATTGTTGGTATCCACTACGATGCCTGATTGGCAGCTCAGCCTCCAGCATGCCATAGCCAGTCGTCCTTGCCCCCTCTCTAGCCTGGAGCTCCAACAAGCACTGGTGGAGCAGAACTAAGAGCCGTGACTAACAGCTCTGAGCAGACTAAGAATAAAGCGATCAGCAGTCATGAGATTGCTCAGTTCTTGGCGTTGAATCTGACGCTGGACAGCTGCAGCATTACACTGATGCTGCAGCCTGGAGGTGCGTATGTAGGTTAGTTTTTTTCTGAATTCCATGATTTTCCTTTTAATGTCCTGTCTTCATGACTGAACAGGAAATTTTAGTGATGGCTTCCTAATGAGGAAAGCAATAAATTCAAGAAAAAGATTTCTATCCTTCCTTCCTTTAACCAAAGTAGAAAAAAAGTATTGCTCATATTTGGGCTGAGGTGGCATTATAACGATCCTTATTTGCTCTGTGACATGTGTCCTACAACGTTCCTACATTGGAACTACATCGGTCCGACTTATGTGAACGGGATCCGACTTTGATCCCAACAATGCCAGGCACCTTGTGCTCTGGGGATCTCGAAGGGGAACCCCCCCCCTAAATTTAAAACATTTGGTCTGTTATAGGTTTTAAGGGGAACCCCCACGCCAAAAAAACGGTGTGCCCCCCCCCCCCCAATCCATACCAGACCCCTATCCGAGCCCCCCCACCTCCTGGACCATACCAGGCCGCATGCCCTCAGCATGGGGAGTATGGGTGCTTTAGGGCGGCGGGGGGCTCTGCGCCCCCCACCTCAAAGCACCTTGTCCCCATGTTGATGAGGACGAGGGCCTCTTCCCAACAACCCTTGCCGGTGGTTGTCGGGGTCTGTGGGCGGGGGGGACCTATTGGAATCTGGAAGCCCCATTTAACAAGGGGGGCCCCCAGATTTCGGCCCCCCAACCTATGTGAATGAGTGTGGGGTACATTGTACCCCTATCCATTCACCTAAAAAAAAAAAAAAAAAGTGTCAAAAATAAACACACTACACCGGTGTTTTATTAAATCAGCTCCGGCATCTTTGGCTCTTTTGCGGTGTCTTCTCCTTCTCCGCAGCGTCATTGCAGACAATGATCCGGCTTTGATCCGTCTTCAATGATATTCAATGGGCTGAAATAGGATCAAAGTCGGACAAAGGTAGTACAGGAACCTTTTTCAAAGTCGGTCCGACTTGTGTCAGACCAGTTAAGACGGCTCTCATGGGGAATCATTGATTTGATGATGTAATGCGACTTGTGCTCCTAATGTCGGTTCATTGCCAAACTAGTGTGAACCCAGCCTTAAGGTGTCAAAATATTGTTAACTTTTAAAGTGATTGTTAACAACCAACTTGTAAAACAACCCATTCAGTTTAAAATAGAAATGAAAAGCAAAACATTTTTGTACAGACCTAAAAATAAACATTATTATGAAGATCAATTAAAGAAAAATAAATTAAAAAAATAACAAACATGTCTATACTTACCTGCTCTGTGCAATGGAATTGCACAGAACGACCACGAACCTCCTCTATTCGGGTCCCCCGCTGGTGCTCCTGGCCCCTCCCCTCTATCCAGAGGGGAGGGGCCTCTCATGCGTGTTCACACCTGAGCCCCGCTGCTGTGTCCATTGACGCAGACAGCGGGACTTGGGCCTGCTCCGTCGTCGCTGGCTTTGTTTGACAGCACTTGGAGCTAATGGCTCCTAGTGCCCCAGCAATGCCAGTGAGACCTGGAAGTGAGGGACAGAAGACCTGCCGACATGCATGGCGCTGGATCGAATGAGGACTACGATAAGTAAAAGGGCAGGGTGAGGGGGGCGATGCTGACACCTAAACATTTCTTACCTTAATAGGAATGCATTAAGTTAAAATTGTTTAGGCTTTACAGTCACTTTAATTATTAATACCTTTTTTCCCTTTTTTATAAGTGATCATATTCCCTCTGTTCTCAGCTGCATAAGAGCTGGAATCGTGTTGGTTCCCGCATTGAATATGTGTGAACCTAGCCTATGCGATGCGGGAATCTGCGCGATTCCAGTGCCGGTTCCCGCATCGTATCTTCCCCGCAGGCAGTTCACACTGCCCTCTGCGAACTGCTGCGGGTGTCAATACAATGTTAATGACTCCCCCCCCCCAAATCGGTTCACAGATCCCAGTGCTAACTGTGAATTCGCACAGGAATCGGATCATGTAGGTGAGAATACCCATACGATCCGATTCCAGTGCGGAGAAAAAAAAAAGTCCCTGCACTATTTTCCTGTGAATGTAATGCGAGTTCAGCCATACAACTGTATGGCTGAACTCACATTGCACAGACATCGAATGCGATCTGCACCGCAGTGTGGGTGCCCGAATCCCATGCAATGTCTGTGTTCTCTATAGTGTAAACCCAGGCTTAAGGTGCTCTCCCCCACCCGGGCTGTGAATTTCTTCAGCAGCATAAGTTGCAGGTCCTGTCCTTTTTTTATGCCTCCTTTCTGCTGAAGCAGAAAAAAACAAACAAACCACGCTGAGAACTGTAACCCTATGCGGTGTGTACAGTCATCTACATTTCCTTTTCAGTTGTTCATCTCCGATCACATACAATTATTATTTAGATCTGAAATTGATGAGCACATCAACAATGTTCCAAACAAAGTCAAACTGAAAGTGCAGTAGTGTAGAGCAAACCACAAGTTTACAAAACCACCGAGAACGACTCGAGAAAATTCAAGATTGATGTTATGAGTAGTTAAGAAAAGCTGTTTTGGGGGGGGGGGGGTGTTTGTTATTTAATTGTTGTGTTCAGTGTCCCCTGATGCTTGCCGGACCCCCTCAGCAGACACAGGCAATCCTGGGTCAGTGCTTTAGACAGTCTTACCTTTTTTATTTTTTTCAGCTGAAGTCCCCCACTGATGAGGTGCTGCATTCACAGCGATTCCTGTGCATTTCCCGCATCACAATCGCACTCCCCTTCTTGCGAACCACTGCAGGTGTCAATGTTAACTACACCCCAAAAACGGTTCACAAAACGCAGTGCGATTTTTCTGGCAAAAAAAAAGGTGCATGCAGCTTTTTCATGCGGGTGCATTGTGATTTTAATGAATGCAAAGAACTGCATGTGATTTGAACAGGAATGCAGTGCGATTCCTATCCAAATCACATGCGGTTTCCTGCACCACATCAGTGTGAACCCAGGCTAAAGCTGATGTTTGGTTTGCTTTCCCTGGTTCCTCTCTCCCCTCATCAACATGCTAATGAAATTAATGAATAAATCCTTTGTTTTCTTTCCATACCTTATTTTAGACTTAGGCCGGCCATACATGGTTCCTGTTGAACTGGCCGAGATTCAAACCATTAATGAGCAGGCTAAATGTACCAAATTGATTGATTGATCAACTTGGGTACAATCAGCCTGCTGGATTTACTTACAATTACTCCAAGCGGCCGCTAGCGATAATCACCATCTTCTCCTGGCGGGGACCGCTTCCCCCGCCCGCCCTTATTGGGAGAAGACAATTGCTGATTCCCCTGTCAGCACTGTCTGTGTTGATAGGGGTATCATGCAAATTTCTTTCCTATAATCCGTGCTTGCAGGAAAGAAATTTGCACCGTTTATGGCCGGCCTTAGTGATGTCATCACTGGGTCTCCATGCATCAGGGGCCAGCAGGGTGCTTTACATAGCGTCTTGAAAAACTCACAGCACCCCGTGATTTATTGGGATCGCTCTTGGGAGGGGTTATGCAAAGTTCAAATATGCCTTCATGGGCCGGTGTCAGGAGGAGGAGGAGTGGGAATTCACTTTCAGGAGTGTCAGATACCTGTATTGTCTCTCACTGTGGCTCCATCCTCCTACCTCAATGTTGCTGCTGCATGCCGTGGTGATCTAGGCGACAACCGCTTCCCCGATTGTATTAGTGTCACAGGGACAAGTCGCGCATTTCAAAGTGTTTTGTGCTAAGGAAAAATTTGGAATGTTAAAAAAAACCCACTGTTACACCTGATTCACGGAGCTGAGTGACTGCACTGAGATGAGTCACAGTGTGGGATCTGTGGGCAGACCCCCCCTATGTAATGCCCACATGGGATACTGATTGAGAGAACTGATGCCCAATGAGTGAGCCAGGGATAGTCAAGCCAGAGAGGAAAGGGCTAAATGATGCTTGACATCCTCTAGCCAGGAAGTGAGGCGGGGCTCTATCTGACTTGCTTCAGCTTCTAATGCATATTGTGAGAAGCTCACAATGTGCAGTAAAATCAGAATAAGCAATGCAGTACAGGAGAGGAGCCGGCACAACTGTGCAAGGCTATTTATTTATTTATTTTCTGACTGATGTAATGGTGGCCCATGTAACCTTTCCAGTGAAGACCTTATTACTCCATAGATATGTTGAATTTTGTGTGTTTTCCTCAGAAGTGACTGTTGTGGTTCTTCTCTGAAATGGATTGTGCAGGAATGGACGGGGTCGGGTACCTGCTGTTGAAATCATATTATGAAGCAGTTTCTACGCCACAGCAGGCTTGCTGCAATGACAACACCTGAAATAAAAATTCACACAAATAGAGCTTTCTTTTGGTTGTATTTCAAATGACGGAGGCACGGTGTGGCTCTCGTTTTGGGTGGACGTCCTATGACGGCTAGGACACAGAGCGACCCTGATCTCTGTAAAGAGCTGCTGACGCGGCTCTTTATGTCCAATCACAGCCGGTCACATGTAAATACAGTAAGTGACGGTAATCGGCTCTCATTGCCTCACACTGACATAGTGTGTGGCGAGGAGAGCTGATCAGCGGTATCTCCTCGCAGGGGACAGTAAGAGAAGTAATCAGTGCCAGCAATTGGTGCCCACAAGTGCGAGCAATCATTTGCCTTTTAGTGCTGCCTATCTGTGTTGCCTATTAGTGCCCACCAGTGCCACCCATCAGTGCCGCCTATCCCGTGCTCATCAGCACCACATATCCGTGCCCATAAGTGTGGCATATTAGTGCCTCCTCATCAGTGCCCATAAGTGCCACCTCATCAGTGCCCATCAGTTCAGCCTATCAGCGCCCATCAGTGAAGGAGAAAAAAATATTTATTTACAAAATTTACTGACAGAAACGAAGAATTTTTTTTTTTTTTTTTTTTTCAAAATTTTAAGTGTTTTTACAAAAAAAAAAAAAAAAAAAGTCAAAAACCTAGCAGTGATTAAATTCCACCAAAATAAAGCTCTGTTTGTGTGAAGAAAATGATAAAAATTTCACATAGTTATGGAGTGCCGATAACCGGCTTTTATTTACATCTGTGATCAGTAGTGATTGGACGCAGCTGATCACATGGTAAAGAGCCTCCTCCGAACACTGTGATAGCGGAGAGTGCCACCTGCACCCAGCAGCGAGTGCATGGCGGGCGGGGGACGGGCGATCGCGGCCTCCCAGAACTGACCGTCTGCACTGTAGCCGTGATTCGACTATAATGTGGTCGACAAGTGGATACACCATTTAGATATACCCAGTGAAGTGAATGGCCTCAGGTAATACACAGAGATGAAACATACCCTCCTATATAAGTTGTACCTGTTTTTCTGAAGTCTTCTCTTCTCTACAGCGGTTCAATGTGCTGAATGCTTAACATTGTCTGAGAGTCTGGGGGGAAAAGGGGGGGGGGCAGAGAGCTGAAATTAGATTTTCCAGGGGTCAGCGAGGAGAGCTGTGAGAGCTGATTGGAGGGAAGGGACACCCCCCCCCCCTTCTTGACATAGGAGCAGAGCTAAGGCTGTCAATCAACTGGCGGTCCCTCCCCTGTCACCATTATTCTCTGGGTGTCAGGAAAACTTGTCATAAGTGACTCATGCTGATAGCAGAGGAAGGAGGCAGCAGACAGAAATGACACTTAGGCCCCTTTCACACGGGCGGCTGTTCTGCCGTTTGTTAAAAGCATGTTTTGTTATTTTGAAATTCCAAGACTCCAGGCCCAACGATTACATGCAGTTGTACATTGCGTTTAGCTGCGTTTACATGCAGCTGCGTTTAGCTGAAGTGGAACATTCTTGACATTTCTGAAGTGCTTCCTATTGATTTCCTATGCTTGTTGACTTTGCTATCCGTAGATTGCACAGTTTAGCTGCGGATTCGTGCAGATAGGTGCGGTTAACTGCATAACACCGTTCCTGGACGCATTCCAATCCATTTTTTCTAATCGCACAAATTCGTCTGTAACGAAACCGTTGCTAAATGCAGAGTGTGAATGGGGCTATAGGAAAGCATTGTCACATTATAGCTGCGGTAGATAACTTCATCTATCCGCAGCTAAAAGCTGGATTCTATCTGCCCGTGTGAAAGGGGCCTTAGTGCTCTTAATTGAGACAAGTACACACTATAGAGGGATATGCTTTGTTCATATTTCTTATATAAGGCTTACAACCACTTTAAAGGAAACTCCTCAGTATACTGCTGGTGCCATACAGGCTACAGCGATAAAATGCAGACACCTGGCACTGGCAATACATACCTTTTTACAATCCTTTCTAATAGATATGCACCAATATCTGTATTGGTGCCGAAGCCGAGTATTTTCATTTTCACGAGTACGCGAGAAAATGCTCCTGATACTGAAACCGATACTTTGCAGTGCAGTTTCCATCCATACAAAATGAATGGGTGCAAAGAATTGAATGCGATTTGAACAGGAATGCAGTATGTTTGCTGTCCAAATCTCATACAGTTTCCCCACCGCTCCTGTGTAAACCCAGGCTGAAATCACGCTGGCAAGCTTTAAGTTCACACAGGACACTTATGGGAAACAGCTTGCGACTTGGACAGTAATCGCACCGCGTCCCTGTTCAAATCTCATACCATTCTTTGCAGTGCGATTTACACAAATTCATTTTGTATGGATGCAAAATACACTGCAAAGTATCGGTACTTACTGATAAAAATCCAGTATTGGTGCATCCCCACTTCCTAGAGCAGGGTTTCTCAACCAGGGTTCCGTGGAACCCTAGGGTTCCTCCAGAGGTTGCTAGGGGTTCCTTGGGCAATGGTTAATTTCTACCTCTCAGATAAATTTCTAATGACATCATTGATCTTTTTAGCTATCTGTAAGGGGGTAATTCTTGCCAATGACCACAAGTGTAAGGAGCATTCTTCCCATTGACAGTCACACTAATGTATCATGAGTTTTAGATGTTTAATTTTTAGCAGGGGTTCCCTAAGACCGGAGAACTATTTCAAGGGTTCCTTGGTGTCGAATAGCTTGAGAAAGGCTGTCCTAGAGTATCTGTTGCTCTGAATTCTCTTGAGCTGTAACATGCAAATGCGGAGTAGTGATAAGAGCTAGCCCCGCCCTTTCCTATTTTCTGCAGGTTTCTGTTGGCCAGCTATACTTCCCTGCTTAGTAATGAGCCAATAAGAATGTGCCACAGGGGATGGGATAACCCTACCAAGTAGTGTCAAATTCTGCATGATGCACCAACTGCATTGTAGTTCCATAAAGCTTTCAGTACCATGAGGCTAGTGATCAGGTTACATTGAGTGAATTGTAAGCAGCTGCAGTCAGAATGCAAAGAGCACCTCACATGTTTAGTGGGAGCGTCCCTCCTGAAATACTGTGACCCACATCAAAAATCGCAGGGGCCGCTCAAGGCTCCACCAGGTCCTCTTGCATGACAAACCATTAGGAGTGCCAACAAATACAGAGCTCATCCCAGCTCAAAACCTCTAGCAGTGAAAGGAAGTCCTAAAAGTCACCCATTGCAGCAAGACCCTGTAAAGGGGTGTATGACAGCCTCAGCCAGGACTCCAACTAGGCCACACCCACAACGTGTTACACTCCACCCTCGACGCTTATTAATAGGGATTCCCGTGATTAAGCTCTGGTGGCGGAGTGAAACCCGTTGGGGTTCGGGCTGAGGCCGTCAAACACCTCCTTACAGGGTCATGCTGTGATGTGTGACTTTTAGGACTTCCTTTCCCTCCTGACACACTGTGCTGTATAAGGCCTTTTCACCTGTGTGTATGGGTAGCATTGGTAGTATGGTTGGTGCCATCAGTCTGCTGCAAGGAGGAGGAAGCATCGCCTCAGTCTCCTCTCCCTAAGTGATTGGACTGTCACACTATAGTGTGGATGAGTGAGTTTGGGGTGGAGGGATTTGACTGGCCTGACCTTAAACCCCATAGAACACCTGTGGGATGAATTGGATCGGTGACTGTGAGCCAGACCTTCTCATCCAACATCAGTGCCTGACCTCACAAATGCCCTTCTGGAAGAATGGTCAAACATTCCCATAGACACTCCTAAACCGTGTGGACAGCTTTCCCAGAAGAGTTTAAGGTGTTATAGCTGCAAAGGATGGACCAACTCAATATTGAAAAACAAAGCAGAGAAGATGACGCTCCTAAGTGCAGTAATAGAACACTTTAATGACGAGGAAGGGTTAAAAATGCTTACAAGATGGAAGTAATAAACAGGCATATCAATGAATGCTTAACGTCCAGTAAGATGTTAATGAACTCTATGGCCAAAGACTGGGATGCCATTAAAGTTCATGTGTGTAAAGGCAGGCGTCCCAATACTTTTGACAATATAGTGTAGCTAAATGATGCTGGATATCCAGAAAATGAGATGGGCTCTATCTGACTTGCTGCAGCTTCCAATGCACATTGTGAGAAGCTCCCAGTGTGCAGTGAAATCAGAGTAAGCCATTTCAGTAGAGGAGAGGGCCCTGTACAACTGTGCAAGACTGAAGGGAGGCCGAAGTTTAGATTTAACATGGAAGACTCTATATGATGATCGGTCCTCTTGCATTCTGCCAGTCATTCCAATATTGGAGCTAAACCTTTCCTATGAACAGCGATCTATAGAAGCCGTACAGAAAGTCAACAAACTTTATTAGTGTCTAAATGTGTCAGAACGCTGTAGTCAGTCACTGTGTATGTCTATGGGGTCAGCTGTGTTTGCTTATAAATACAGAAGGATTAACATGGTAACAAATCCTCCTTTCACTAGTTTACCTCTCTCCGTACCACATGTAATCTAGAGGACGGCGGTAAAATTAATGGATTAAAATGAGAAATAATTTTGATTGCGCTAATGCGGTTTTGTAGCCTCTCCGGACTGAGTGGGGGATGCAGATTCATGCACACTGCGTCTTTACTCCATTATAAAGGATTTGGAGGATAGAAATGTACATTTTCTTTTCTATTTAACCACTTGCTCTCCAGGGCCATTTGTCACATGTTAAATCACAATTCTGTTTGCTAGAAGATTAGAACCCCCAAACATTGTATTTTCTGAAAGCAGAGGTCCTGGTGAATAAAATGGTGGCTGCAGCAATTTTTTTTTATGTCGCACGATTTATACTGTTTTTAATCAAATGCAATTTTTCAGGAATTTTTTTTTTTTTTTCTACTAAAATTAATTTTAGTTCACGCAAAGACCATATAATACCCATTTTATTTTTTTGGTAAAATATTTACTACTCTACCGCCCCTTCCTGACCAGGACTGCGTTACCTTAACTGACAATTGCGTGGTCGTTCATCACTTTACCCAAATTAAATTTTGTCTTTTTTTTTTTTACACAAATAGCACTTTCTATTGGTGGTATTTGATCACCTCTGTTTTTTTTTTTTTTTTTTTTAGCTATATTCTGTTATATATTTCTGATAAAAAAATCAAAAAAATCCCTGTAAGCATATATTGATTGGTTTACACAAGCTGTATAGCTTCTACAAACTATGGTATATATTTATGGAATTTAAAAATGTTTTTTATACTAGTAATGACCACAATCAGCGACTTTATAGTGGGACTGCTAAAGTATGGCGGACAGTCTGACACTTTGTGGGAACCAGTGACACTAATACAGTGATCATGATAAAAATATGCACTGTCACTGTACTAATGACACTGGCTGGGAAGGGGTTAAACATCTGTGGCAATCAAAGGGTTAAATGTGCGCCTAACCATTGTTTTTGTGTGTACAATGTGGTGCTTTCACTAAGGCATATTCTGGATTTTATTCCCTGCTTTCCCTGCTGAAACAAAATCCAGCACATCCCTGCTGATCTGACGGAGCTCTGTATTATTTACAGAGCTCCATCCTGTCTGTAACTGATCAGCGGGTGCCGGTGATCATCCATTGGCCGGCACCCACTGATCAACTTGTGCCGTGTCTAATCAGATTATGCTTGGGTAGCTGCTTCCCTGTCTGTAACAGCCACAGAATTACATCTTTTAAAGGGTAACTCCACTTTTGAAAACAAAAAAAAAATGAATCTAGTATATACAAGTGCGACACAAGTCATATTGTCATTGAATGTTATTAAAAATGACCTTTCATTTTCATTCTGCGGCTCTGTAATTTTCTTTAAAATACAATATGGTAACCTGGAGGTGTTGTGTACAAAGATGGTATACAGAACGCCCCCAGAAATGTCATTTCCTGCTTGTGTGATTGCCTCACTGATTTTCCAAGAAGTCTGCACTAAGATACAAATCAGTTTTTGGCATCCCCTGCAACAGAATGTCATTTTTGGTGAGATACTCCCAATAGGAATACATCTAAAGGGATGCAGTCCCTGCCACTTTCCTCATTAGAGCTCTGCAGGTGCAGCAGCTGACTGATAATTATAAAGTCACTCCCATACAGATTGAATAACAAAAGCTAAGAATCTGTAACAAAGTTTGTTAAAATCCCTGCAATGTACATAGATCACCCAGAGGGGAGGGTTTTTTTTCTCAGTGGAGTTACTTTTCATACCGGAAGTTAAATCCTCATCACTTCCAGGATTCATTCATCACAGAGGAGATTGGGGAATGGCTGTTCCTCCATATCTTTTGTGGGAATCCGTCTTGGCCACTTACCATGGTCCCATGTACCCCAGAACCCTCTGTAGACAGTGAGGGGGGTGGGGTGTCCCTTCCAACTGCTGTTAAAGTGATCACTTTTATAAAATGGTCAATCAGCATTTGAAAAGAAAAAATAGTACCAAGCTGCACCTGCATACATGATCTTGTAATGACCACTTGCTGACAGGATGTTTTATATGCATAAATCAGTCAGCAAGTGGTTAAAAAAATAGGGGGACACATGAGAAAAGCAGATTCAATGCATATAAAATAAGCTTCAGGTCATGCATTGCACTTTAACCGCTTCCAGACCCCATGCATATATACTGCGGCAGAGCAGCCCTTCAACGTGAGATTACGTACCTGTACGAGATTTTTCTTGTTCGGGTCGGGGGCGCGCATGGACGCCGCCCGCAACCCACTCCCGCTGTGATTGGACACAGCAGGAGCCAATCAGCTGGTCCGGCAGACCCAATGTCCTCTGGGACCTGCTGATCATTCCCAAGGCAGACAGAATGTAAACCAGGCGGATCACCGTTCTGTGAGAGGGGAAGATGGAGATCTTGTGTTTCTGCTAAGCAGGAACATGGATCTCTATCTTCCCCCAGTCAAAGCACCACTAACACACCTAAGGAACACATTTAACCCTTTGACGCCGCTGATGTTAACCCTTTCTCTGCCAGTGTAATTTTTTTAGCACTGATCACTGTATTGGTGTCACTGCTTCCCAAAAAGTGTCACTTAGTGTCAGATTTGTCCGATGCAATGTCGCATTCCCGCTAAAGCTTATCGCCGCCAATACTAGTAAAAAAAAAAAAATTCCATAAATATATCTGATCGTTTATAGATGGTATAAATTTTGCACAAACCAATTAATTTATAAGCTTATTGGGATTTTTTTTTTTTTTACCAAACACGTAGAAGAATAGATATTGGCCTAAATTGATGAAGAAATTAGATTTTTTTTTTCCTTTTTTTGTTTTATGAGATGTCTTTTTATGTAAGCTCCTTGAGGGTAGGGACTGATGTGAATGTACAATATATATGTAAAAGCACTGCGTAAATTGACTGCGCTATATAAGTACCTGAAATAAATAAAAATAAAATAGTAGAAAGTAAAAAATATTGTTTGGGCTTTTTTCAAAATTGTCAGATTTTTTGTTTATAGCACAAAAAATAAAAACCACAGAGGTGATCAACTACCACCAAAAGAAAGCTCTATTTGTGGGAAAAAAAAGGACATAAATTTTATTTGGGTACAACGTCGCACGCTGCGCAATTGTCCGCTAAAGTAACGCAGAGCCGTATCGCGAAAAATGGCCTGGCCATGAAGGGGGTAAATCTTCCAGAGCTGAAGTGGTTAAAAGCACTTGAATTCCTCTAACGCTCTGGTACACTTGTATTTGATAATGCAGTCTAACATGCACACGGGTAAGCTGGATTAGACAGCAAATCCAGAACAGATGTAGTTTGGGATGGATGAGCACAGAGCGAATACTGTCTGCTTTTATCTGCTGTGGTCACCCAACAGGCAGAGGTCTCCACTGGTGTTCTCAGCTCCGCCCACCTGTCATCGGCATTACAAGTTGATCTACATTTTTCTGTTTGCTCCATTTACACCTGTGCAGGTGTGGCATTAGGGCAGCCTATTCACTTTCAATGGGTTTGAAAGCAGAACTTTTTTTTTTTTTTACCACTTCAGCCCCTGAACAATTTACCCATTTAATGACGAGGCCATTTTTTGCTATACGGCACTGCGTTACTTTAACTGACAATTGCGCGGTCGTGTGACGTTGTACCCAAACAAAATTGATGTCCTTTTTCCTCCACAAATAGAACTTTCTTTTGGTGGTATTTGATCACCTCTGCTGTTTTTATTTTGTGCGCTGTAAACAAAAAAAAAAAAAAAAAAAAAATATGGTGG